>OOFE01050289.1:3856-28482 GCA_900323365.1 Monocentris japonica
TTCGCGGTTGAATGTCGTCGTGTGGTCACGCCGTTGTCTCCACAGCATTTGCAGGTTTCGTTGTCGTGGTTGGGTGTCGTCGTGTGGTCAGTCCGTCGTTTCTACAGCATTCACAGGTTTCGTTGTCATGGTTGGGTGGCGTCGTGTGGTCACTTGGTCGTTTCCACAGCCACCATTCTGGCACAGGAATAGCATTCGGCAGTTCTCCCTATACCAGCAGCGGCGGGCCAGCGGCCCTCACGTATAAACCAAGTAGCAGCGTTTTCCCTCTCCCTCCCCAGAAATCCTGGTGGGTAATCAGTCCCCGCTTTTATCCAATTGGCTGGCCAATCATGCGTCCGGGGGTTTTGGCTGCAGCTGTATCCCATGTAATCGGCCGGTCTAGTTCAAATTACCTTCAGTTAGTGGCACCAGGCCAGGCCAGGCCACATAGTGGCACCAGGCCAACAAAGTACACATCATTAGGGTTAAAGCAGGAGCCGATCAGTCCATGCAAGGGTGGTTAGCGGCGACATTTGCACCATTTGCTTTCTTGTTATCCTGAGCCTTTGATATGGTTACACACGGGAACATTGCTGGAGTTGCCAATCGGGACAACCTGGATCCAGGTCGGCCGGTGGATCTGTGGGCCGGTTGGACGCGCTGCGATGTAGCCTAATAATTTTATTGATTGTTGAAGTTGATTTGTTGCTAACAGGCCGGCTGCCGGTGACTAACTGTCAAACGAGACGAGATTGGTCAACTAATGATGTCATGACAAGTTGTAGATATGCTACATTGCAGCCTAAAAGGGAAAAAACAGACCAAAAATAATGTAAAGAAAACAAGGATTAAAAAGGAATGAAAGAAAAAGAAAGGCACTAGACAGAGATCATGTTTAGTAAAACAAGCTTTCAGACAGTGTGACGATTGCTCTACTACTTGAAATTTTCATCCATTCCTGCTGTTTTACCACAACATGAAAAATATCATAAATTGCTTTGATAAAAGCCACTGCAAATTCAATCATTTTTGGTCACAATAATCAGAAAAAAACTCTGCAAAATCCTGGTGGGACTGCGTAACATGCATGTAGTTTTCCGCATTGGCTTTTGGGTTAATTTATCTTATAGTCCAACATGTACCTGTCTTCAAACGATGGTGCCATTAGGTTTTACTGATGAGTTTTCTTTTAAACTATGTTTCAAAGTGAACTTCTATCTAGGGTTGATACAAATATATTTTCTACTGTTATGGCACAACAATAATACTTGTATGTATGTGTATATTGTATGCCTTGTTTAATACTTATATTACTTAGGTGATGCTACTTGCCTGACGAAGAGCCTGTGCTGGCTTGAAATGTTGTCTTGTATTAAAACACTGTGAGAACAAATTATAAAGTGTGTCATTCTTTCTTTGGTGTATTAGCATTGTTAGCGTTCCTCTTTGTAAAGAGCAGTACAGCTAGCTGCAAGCTTGCAGTGAAGAAAAACAGCAAACTACAATAAAAAAATCTATGCTGTCAATTGGCTAGCAAAGGTTTCATATCAAATAAAAGGATAATTCCAGTATTTTTAAACCTGGGCCCTATTTTTACATATTTTGGGGTCTAAATGACTAATGGGTACAAAAAGTTTTGAAATTGGTCCAGTAGATCGCCTCAGTCTCTGACAGGCTCAGATTGTTATTTGAAGTGTCTGACAACATTACGGAAAGGATCCCTACAGCGATAGACCTTTCTTTAACCAGAAACAGAAGTCTCGCTCTGGAGAAGGAGAAGTCTCAACTCACCTCTCGCTGCAGGAAGAGGACGGTGGAAACGTGAGTCAGAGTTGGAGAGGAGTTTGTTGTGTTGGAGTACAGATGTTGTTAGACACTTCGAATAACAATCTGAGCCTGTCAGTCCACTTTTAGTGGACGTACTTTGATCGGGTGCAGTTGCCCCAAAGGATTACGTTTCAACTATTGCAGCCCATTTTGCGGCTGCCAGCTGAGCCGATCTACTGGACCAGTTCCAAAACTTTTTGTACCTATTAGTCATTTAGACCCCAAAATAAGTAAAAATAGGGCCCAGGTTTAAAAATACCAGAATTATCCTTTAATGAGGTGCCCTCAACAGGGAGAACCTAGGTGTGAGTAAAAAAACAAACAAAAAACAAACAAAAGAACAAAAAAATAAATTAAAACGGTGCCAGAAATGTATATCAGCAACTGTGCCCATATGTAAGTATGGATTTGAGATGCTTTTCATTGGTATTGTGTACAACCTTGAACTGTGCCTGAGAACTGACTTATCCTTGTTGTTTCTGAGGCAAAGATATTACAAATTCCAAAAAGGCGTGGCCACAGTGAAATGTCACTTCGATCTCAATTGTTTTTCAGGCATTATATAATTTAGTGAAACAAATATAGCCTGTTTTTCCATTACACCAGACAGATGTTGCTAATTTCTTGCCCTACAAATTCCAAAGTTTAGAGTTCACTACTTTTCACAAAAGGTAGCATCAGGCTGTAGGCTATTCCTTTGCCATGTACTTAGTCTGCATTACACTTACAGCAGACTAATCAGCTTTAGGCCTGACAACAGAGAACCTGAATGAGAACGGCAATGGTTATATGGAGAACTGAAGGGCTGTCAAACGCACAGAATTATTAGTCACACTGAAACAGCATTTTGAGATCATTTTGCTTCTGTAACTTGATGTATTTCCACGTTGAAATAGAATGTTTGGGTGGGACATAACACGGGGAGAGACCATTCAAAAGTGTAAACCAATAGACTATCCCTTAGGGAGAGAAACTATTGTTCCACTGTTTTCCAGGAAGAAAATTTAATGGGATGTTGATACAAGAAATTTATAAAAGTATTTTTTGGGCATTTATTGTGAAATAGCTCTTTATTGACATGGAAAATTATCTAATTAGCTAAAAAAGTTTTTTTCATTTCATTGTGACAAAGTAATCTATGACCTTTAGCAATCTCTACTGGCGACCAGCAGGAATTGCAGCAACATTGATAAAACCTACACAAGTCTTGGCTAAAGTAAGGAGTGCAAATTGGACAAACTACCAGTGTGTACTGGCCAAATTCCAGCACCAAACCTGAGTTTTCCAATGCTTTTTTTAAAGCTGAAATGAAAAACTATTTTCGAGGCATTTTGCTTGTTGATTCATGCTGATGTATATTTTAGCACTTTCCCTCAGGGGCAGGGTTGTACAAGTGTGAAAGCTAATCTAGCCTATCGGAGAGCAGCATTTACACTTAAATCCAACCTACATTTTCCATAGTCTCCACAATTTCCTATGTAGAAAATCCAGAATATGTGTTGCACTTTTCAAATTCAATGATTGGCCAATTGTATTTTCTCCAACACTCCATGGGCATTACTAAACAAAGCTGAATGAAAATAAATCATAGCACTCATCGAAAGACAAACAATACACTCACTGACACACACACACAGAGGTTTTATTGGGGGGCTGTGCTATATTTGTCCAAAAAACCCTAACCGCCCTGCCTACATTCAGTGAGATTGTTAGCTAGCAGAGTCAACGTCCCGAGTAATTTTGTTTGTAGTAGCAAGGGTTTGCTCATCTCTCACTCTGCTGTGCTGCATGCAGAACCTTGTGAGATTGTGCTGTCTGTGCTGCAGAAACACAGCCTTTGATTTTGTGGACTCTACCATCCTGATAGTACTTCATGGGGAAAGGGCATTTTGTGTGTTTTCCTTGGGGAGACTAAATAGAGCACTAACACATGCCCTCTGAAATCCAACATGTGCTGTTGATAAGAAAGGTAGTGACCTTGATTCTTCCATTTTTCCGTTTCTTCATTTTGAAATTGGCTAAGTCGTCACCTGACATAGGTAGCAAGCTGTTTTAAGACATTCTTGAACAGTTGAAGCTTGAATGTGAAGCAAGTCTACATGTGGACACGATAAGAGTAGTGCCTTATTGATTTGTTTTCCCAGTCACTGAAACCTTACCAAGTTACAGCTTGAGTGATGTAGTGAAGTTTGTTATCCATCTTCAAACACTTACTCCGCATGGTTCAAGAGGACTCCCTGACTGATAAAATCCCAATCTGCCCTTATGGCAGCACTGGGCTTTGAGGTTAGTAGCGAGATCCACCGCTGCAAGTAGGCATCTCTTTAACAAGGCACTTAGCTCATCTGCTCCAGGGGCGCTATGGCACTCCGACCACTCCAGATATTCAATGTGTAGACTGCAATGTGCTTCTGTATTATGAATATGAAATATTCTTAATAATCCAACAAAGTATCTATCTATCTATCTATCTATCTATCTATCTAACAACTGTACTCTTTGTTTAATTTCGCTGCATCAGACCCTGTGATCCATTAGAATGTTCTTTAAACATAGCAGATTAAGGCTCTGGCTTGTCAGTTGTTAAAACCCATTAATACCATTCATTTTTTACTTTCATGTCAGTATGGAAAGTGGACACATATTTATTTGCGCAAGTATGTAAAATAAATAATGTAGTTGCTCAATTTGAGATTCCTGTAAGCATAGTAGACCTTGATGTGTGTGAGGGAGAAAGAGAGAGAAGAAAAGATAGCTATCACCTCCCTCTACTGAAACATGGCACTGTGCTTCCTTGTCCTACCGATTACTGCTCGTTAGTTTGGTTTCTCTCAGTATCATTCTTTTGAACACATGGATTGTGAAGTTTCAAAATCCAACCTTCAAGGAGACTTTAAAGCAATGACACTGACTGCAGTAGATGCAAAGGTTTATCCTGTTCCAGTACAAGAAAGGGCATTTTAATGTTTCAGTTCAGAATATTACTATAACTCGCCCTCTACTGGTCGTTTGTGGAACTGCAAATTTCCTACAGACAAGTGAATCAACAAAATGGCTGCCCTTATATAATGTGAGATGTTCTCAGAGAATGGTTACAAACTCCAAAAAATGTGTGTTATTGATTATTAATATAAGAACATGGGTATGCCACAATAATTGGCAGCTATGAATAAAGAACATGTTTACATATATCTCATCCATACAATCATAGTGAACAAATCTACTAGTTGTAACCCAGACTAGAAAATAAGCTTTTCAGTTTACAAGACAAGGCTAGTATTCTCCCATTAATCTTGGGTTGTGTAATTTTCTTGTCTAATGACTGCTCCTTTTAGGTACAGTCATAAAACAATGTGGGGAAATCTCTCAAATGTAACACAAGTATGTATTTTTTTAAAGCCTGTTTTCCTGCATTGCTCAGATGCATGCATTCCACCAAGATTGGTGTCTGTATTTTCACACCAGTTTCAGGACTATGTTTCAGACTGTTCTTCATGACTCCTCCCACCGAATAATGCCCTCCCCCAGCGCTCGTTCCTCCGAGACAAATCACACCCATCCCTTTCAATGCTAATGCTCTTCTGCTCCCAGTTCTCCCTTGCTCCGCCGGCAGGTCTGTGAGGGTGTTTCAGCTGCTCAAGGTACCCTCCCTGTGACTAGTGCTGGACCCATCAAATGCACACATACAAACCGATCTATCACGTCCTGTAACTGATAATACGTACCTTGTCGGCTTTAAACCTATTCGGTTTAGTGGCTGCAGCACCGCCACCGGTCGAGAGACTATAAAAGTAAACTGAAGAGAGCTAGGTTTCACTGTTATTCTTGACAGTTGGTCTACACAGCCGCTCGGCGTCTCTCTCTCGCTTTTACCAAACCCCCTCCCCCTCTTACCGCCGCCGACTGACGTCTGGAAGGTTTTTTTGGAGCACCAAAAGAGGAGGAGTCTACGACTGAGTGAGAGAACAGTCAGAACAGCCTGTGAATGCACGCCGATGCTGGTTTTGTTTGCGCAGCTCACCAGTCTTACCGGTAAATTTGCAGACTAGGCTATCAGTGCCCTAAGGTAACCTTAGTACCGCGACTGTAACTTTCGTAGACGAGGTCCGGAAGAGTGCGACAGCGGGAAGACGAGTTCCTTAGCTGCTGCCCCTGACAGAAAATCGCGGGAACGTCGCGTGTTCAGGCAAGAATCGGTGAGTATTCTTGTTGCACAGCTAGCATGTTAGCCAAATAGCTGTAATTTGATATTTAACTTAAAGCAAGTAGATAAACTGCCACTTGAATCAAGTTTATATACATTTGTATATGCATCTGATCATGAAATACAGGAAAGATTTGTTTTTCTTTGATGGTTTGGCAGGGGACTTGGGAAGTAGCTAGCAGTCACCTAGTTGCTAGCATGAAAAAATAATATGTAACTGTCTTTTTTTAAGTGGAATAACTGTACAAACAGTTTGACCCTTGATAGTAAAAGCCTAATTTCACAGTTTTGCTAAAACGAGCACACCACAGCTAACATTTCACTTGAATCCCGTATTTTCTGATAGTGCTCTTGCGAGTTCCGCTATCAACTAAATTGCTTTTTTAATAACATCCACGGATTAGCTTCGTTAAATTTCATTATAAACTCTTTAATATGACAAGGAAGCTGTTGCAAAGTTCTTGAATGATCCAACCTTTTTTTAAATTTTAAAATTCAAATAAAACAGTAAGGCCCTTTATGTACATAGCTTCTTCAAGCTTGACCCAATATCTCATTTTGATAAGGTGGTGCATTGTTGGTATCAAGCTTGCTGAGATCTTGTGCAGGCACACACATATGCCATGTGAACAATAATGGAAAAGTGACACAGTGCTCTGTTGAATCAATTGTTAGGACAAGTTGTCCTCACTCTGACACGATCAGTCACCTTAAATAATTTCCATGTCATTTAGTCACAGTGAATATCGAAGAACTGAATTGATGGCATTTAGACATTTGCATCTTTGATGTATTTAAAGCTCAATAAAGGCTGAACAATCCAATCCTACCCTGTCAGTGAAACAGCTATGATGTGTTGGTGCTAAAACAAGTAGCACCTCAAGTATACTGCAGGAGTGACTGTGTGGTGGAGCGGCAAAAGAGGACTGGTTTTGACGTTTGGGTTTGTGCACCCTGAGATATGGGGAACAATAAATTAACTTTGTCACTTTGATTATCACCCTCTTTAAAGTTTAGTCTTTAATTTGGACTTGTCCATTTACTTTTAATTAGTTGTTTAATTTTAATGCTAATTACTACAATGTAGCCCTAAATGGAAAGGTACATTTCATGCACCTTGGTTTTAAACTGTACAATATGTGAAGGTCAACTCACTTTAAGTTGAAGAAATAGCAGTGTGCAACACATTGTACTGTTATCCCCCCTCTTGACCTACAGTGGTACAGTCCAGTAATTTTCCATGCACCACCACAGACCTAGGATGTGGGTGTGGCTTAATGTCAATGGTAATATTCAAGTTGAGCAGTTTATTTTCTGTTCGTCCATACTGGTTGCTTGCTAGACCTGGGGAATTCCTACACCTTCTTTAATTTAGGTTATATACAGTTTAGTAACCTATTGAGTGTCTGCTGTGTAAGGCTGTCACACATGGATTGGGATTTCTGTGTCTGCAGAGTTGCACTATGTTCATGACATTTAATTAATTTGGATTCTATTTGGTCAACACCAAATAGAATCGTAGAAGTAAACCTTGTGTCCAGTTTGACCTCATTGATTGGGGAAATGGTACAGCCTTGTTTCTAGTTTCCCCTCCCCCACCTCATCCAGTGGCTGTGCTCACATGGTGCAGTTGCAATTCGATACGTTCTTTTTCTTATGCTGACGAAGAAACAGTCTAAAAAGGCCCCACCCACTCTTTTTAAACGCTTTACTGCCTATAGGGAGTTGTTAGGTGTCAAATATTTATTACGTGGGTCGATTTTCTATGTCACATGCATTCAGATTGATGAAAACTTCTCATTGACCATGCAACTGCAAAAACAATTTGCAGAGCTAGCTTACTTCACATGGGTACTGATTGTGGAATTTAGCAAGATCAATGTTCTAATCTGCTGTAGTTTAAAAGTAAAGACCTCCAAATGCCCTATAGAGGAGTTTGTATGCTTGGCAACAATACCTTCTTCACTGCTGACAGATTCAAGTTTGTTGCCCAATATTTAAATCAGTGATGGGCAACTAGTGGCCCATGACCCTCCTCAGGTCCCTGCATACCATAAATATGCCACCAGCATAAATTGTTTGCGTGTATGTTATCAGTAATGCATGCCGGGGCTTAAGCTTAGTTCCGGACTCATATGAATCTCAAATGTATGTATTAAGCATCATTGGAAAGGTACATTTCATACTTTTTATGCACTGAGTCACATCTCTGCCAGATTTACACTTCTCTCTCTCAGATCTGACCCAGGTTAGCTAAATCGCTTTTGGTCACAAAGCATTCTGAATTTGAAATGCATCAGAGACAGTTATAAGAGGACCATGTAGTCGCGTACGGGAATCTATGAAGATTATGTCACTTTACATATTGTTTCCAATACATAAGTGTCAGAAATCAACCCCTGAAGAGTTTCTGTGCTGCTGTGTTGTGAATGCATAAAGGCGAGTGTGCAAGTATCATTTTGAAAAATGTAATTCAATAAAATGCCGCCACATCTCAGAAAATTCTGTTCAATAATGTGGCAGCAGTACATATCTTCGACGCCATAAATGATAGTCTGATGCACACATTAATTTAGAATGTTATGTTACCCAGAGTTTTGTTTTCTGGGACCAAAAATGTGTGTGTAACATGAATTGAAGCATGCAGATATGTTACTTGGGAAAATTCCTGTCTTATTATATCATTTATACGTTTCCAAGGTGAGTAGGCCTATGTGAGTGGCATGTATTTGTATACCCCGACTTTCTCATGGTGGCTGCATGTTTTAGGTTGACCATGATCTATGTAGCCTACTGCTAGCTTATGCACAGCGTGTGGAGGTAGGCGTGACTTAGTATCATCCATTTTATAAGACCACCTTCTTCTCATATGCAGGCAAGTGCAGTTTTATTGCATAGTATTTAAATATAGCCCGATCCTAGCATCATGCAGGCAAAATCTTTCAGATTTCTGATGCCAGAATTCCTCCTATATTATAAATTAAATGTAGTAGATAATGTGATGAAATAGGTCTGTAAGAAATACCACTCCCTCCCTTCTAAATAGTAAGAACTCAAATAAACCTCACATGATCAAGTGGACACTGACGTGGGAGTATGTCATAGTCCCCTCTAGTTGACCATGTGGGACTGGTTGATAGCTTTAAAAAGTAGAACAGTCCCAAAAAATTACAGCCTGATTCTAAAGATACAGTATTTCAATGTTTGCATAAATAATTAATCCATTCACAGTAATACATACCGTTCACTCCTTCATAGTTTATTCCACATTGGTTCATAGCCATCAACACTTTGAGGGAGATTTATAGCTTATTCATCAGTAAATACTGAAATGTGCAAGACTATTTCTGGCCCACTGCTCCAGAGTAAGAAGCCAGTCATAACTGATATCTGAAACTTAGAAAAACTGAGCAACATTCCCAAAAATTCTCTTTGTTTGCTTGATTCTTTTTCAACCAATTGCGATCGACCCACAAGAACCAGTTTCAGCCAGATGAAAGCAGTTCCTTTCCTTCTGGCTGAAAATGAGAGTGCAAAGAAATATGATCTCGGTTCAGTCTCGAAGTAGCCTGTTTGTTAGTCAGCATTATTATCAGGACATATGATCATGAGAAACCGTAGTCTGTTATGAACGACTATTTTGCATTTCACACATTAGTCATACTAATAAAAAACTTAGTTGCCTATTTTTGTTTATGTGTCTAGTTAATGAGGGCCCTATTTTGGGATTTGTTTTTATGGAATGATGGAAATGGTTATTACATTTTAAGATTTGATACTTTGAATTCTTAAATACATATATTTTTGTATGTTGTTACATATATTTAAAATGAAAGGCTACATCTATGCTTACACCATGCATCAATACATACAGCATATTTACCATTCAATCACGTCTTGTTATTATGCTTTTTTAAAAAATGAAAACTTGATATTATAAGGCATTTTTTGTCAACTTGTCCTTTCAATCTTATTATTTTTTTTTTATTTAAACGAACTACCAAAAGATGTTACTTGCTCGTAAGCCACATTGAAATCAAGCTAGATCATAGGTAAGAGACAGATTCGTGGTATAATAATGTTAAAGATTTTAGAGAGACTGTTTTGTTCAAAGCAAGCGTCATACATATGTTTACGCTACGTTGACATGTAGCACATACCCCACGCACACATACAGCCTTACTACTCTTACATACTCACATTTAAATTAATTTCTGTATCTTCCTGTAATGACAACTCTCTCAGGCCTGTAATTATTTTTGTTGTAAAATTTTTCAAATCTCATGTGGAACTTGGAATCTATTATGTAGAGTAAAAGCACAGGTGTCAATGTATGACAAATCAATAAGTTATATTTTATCAATGCTAAAGATAATTACAGTTTACATAATAGCATATGTATTGCTGCATTTAAATCCGATGAAAATATTGGTTTGATCAAAAAAAATCATTTAATTAGAAAAGAAACTTGCTCCCAAAACATTGCTGTCCACATACAATCGTTTTTATTTACTGTCTTGTCATTATTTAAAAATGGATAGGCAACAAGGGCCGCAGCACTTTTGTACAAATATTTTCAACACAAAGAGCTTTTTATCTGAGTGCCATCTTGAAATTGAGAGAGCTTGTTTTGGGGAAAACCAGGAAGTAGTTCATCCACTCCCATATGACATGTCAACTTGAGAATGTCGTGAGGCAGTGCTAATACAATTGTGACGATGGTCCACCGGTGCAATAAAGTCACAGTTGTGTCAAGTACAGCCAGATTGAGATATGGAAAAAGATCCATAAATGACAGATATGCAAAATACAACTACAGTCCCCTCTGAAACTATGGGAACGGCGAGGCCAATTCCATTGCTGTACACTGAAAACATTTGAATTTGACATCAAAAGATGAATATGAGACAATAGATCAGCATTTCAGTTTAATTCCATGTATTTACATCTAGATATGTTAAACAACTTAGAAGATAGCACCTTTTGTAACGGAACACCCAATTCTTAGGTGAGCAAAAGTATAGGAACAGATAAACTTAAAATAGATTAAAGTGAATAATACTTAATATTTAGTTGCAAATCCCTTGCTTGCAATAACTGCATCAAGCCTGCGACCCACTGACATCACCAAACTTTTGGTTTCTTCTTCTGTGATGCTTTCACCGCAGCCTCTTTCAGTTGTTGTTTGTTTCGGGGGGTTTCTCCGTTCAGTCTCCTCTTTAGCAGGTGAAATGCATGCTCAATGGGGTCCGGAGATTGACTTGGCCAGTCTAAAACCTTCCACTTTTTGCCCCTGATGAACTCCTTGGTTGTTTTTGCAGTATGTTTTGGGTCATGTCTTGTTGCATGATGAAGGTCCTCCCGATCAGTTTGGATGCGTTTCTCTTTAAATGGGCAGACAAAATATTTCTGTAGACTTCCGAGTTCATTCTGCTGCTGCCATCTTGTGTTACATCATCAATGAAGATCAACAAGCCTGTTCCAGAAGCAGCCATGCAAGACCAAGCCATGACGTTACCTCCACCGTGTTTGACAGATGAGCTTGTGTGTTTGGGATCATGAGCAGATCCTTTCTTTCGCCATACTTTAGCCTTTCCATCACTTTGGTAAAGGCTAATCTTTGTCTCATCAGTCCATAAAACTTTGTCCCAGAACTTTTGAGGCTCATTTCTGTATTTTTTGGCAAATTCCAATCTGGCCTTCCTATTTTTATTGCTGATGAGTGGTTTGCATCTTGTGGTGTAGCCTCGGTACCTTTGTTCCCAAAGTCTTCTGCGAACAGTGGATTGTGATACCTTTGCCCCTGCCCTTTGGGGATTGTTGGTGATGTCATTGACAGTTGTTTAAGAGTTTTTCCATACAGCTCTTACAGAGAGCAGTTGGCTGTGGACAACTCTGTTGTTCAAATGACACACTGCTGTCTTGCCGTTGAGTGGAAGGAGGCAGAGCAACACCAGGGTGTAATGTATGCTGTGAGGATACTTTCAATGTAGGATCTGTGGAATTAAACCAGGGGTGATTGTGATACGTTGAGCTGCCAAAGTTGACACAGGAAGAACAGACTTGTTTTCTAGATTAGATTGGAGATGCTCTCATCCAATTTGAGTGTTGCAGTTGATGATCCCTAGGAATTTGTACATTTCCGCTGTGTTCACTGTAGCATGATTTATTACTGGGGGAAGATGGGCCTATGGGTTCTTGTGGAAGTCAGTCCTCATCTCCACCATCTTGAGAGTGTAAAGCTCAAGGATGTAGTTGACACCGAAAGGCAAGTCTGGCCACGCTTTATTGTAGATGGGCCTGTCATTCTCTTCGATTAGGCCAAGCAAGATGGTGTTGTCCGCACACTTTGTGTACAGGGAGCAGATGAGAGGGGAGAGCGCACATCCCTGTGGGGCTATGTCCTGGAACAACTGGACCCCTCTGGCTCCTACACTAGGATCCTATTTATGGATTTTAGCTCTGCATTCAACACAAAATTGCTACAGACATGGACTATACATAAAAAAGATTCCATTGATTTCTCCTTCCATTTCTGAAAGGCCTAGGAAAAAACACCTGCAGGTGGTAGAAGGTAGTTGATTTGAGATTCAGTCCAACTCTTCAGTCAGAAGAGTTTAGGCTGGGTAGAGAAGTGGCCAGCTCACTGCAGGCAAGGGAGAGCTAGCTGCCTAGTGGTTGCAAAGCATCAGGCATGTACCAGAAGATAGGACTTCAAAATGGGCTTCGGGTTATGTAGTTTGTATGCTAGTACCATGGTTTAGAATTTGATACGAGCAGCCAAAGGGAGTTGGGAGTGCAGGTGGATGGTGACATGAAAGGATTTGTGGAGGTTGAGGACAAAGGGCTGCAGCATTCTGGATGAGCTGTAGGGGCAGGGCAGAGTACTCTGGAACCTAGCCAGGAATGAGTTGCACTAGTCCAGAGTGGAGATGACTAGAGCTCGGACAAGGAGTTGGACATAATCCCTGGTGAGGAAAGGTCTGATTTGGTGGATGATGTAGAGCACACAACAGCTGGTTGTCAGTGATTACCCTGAGATTCCTGGTGGTCTGAGCAGGGGTCACTGTGGTGTTTATTGTTGGTAATAACGCCACAGTTCTTGCCTTCTGCAAGATTTAACTTGAGGTGGTAGACAGACTTCCAACTGGAGATGTGTGCCTCCATCTGTGTATTAGAAGAAATAATCTTTTATTTTGTGGAATTTAATACCATCCGTTAAGGCAATGTAAAAAAAACATTGCAGAGAGAGAAGAGGAGCGGACCCAGGACTGAGCCCTGGGGAACCCCAGGGGAGAGGGCACATGGCAAAACCGTATTAAACTCAACAGTGTGTGAAGAGAACCCTAAGAAGACTTGTAATACAACTTGCTGTAGATGTGATCCTGTCCAGAACAAGTAACTTTTTATATGACTTTGCTCATATATACATAAGATTTGATAAGCTTCATCAACTATTACTCCTTCACCCTCAACAAAGCTAAGCAGTAGTGTCACTCAAATTCATATACGTCGTGTGTGTGTGGCAGGGGTAGTGAGGCAGAGTGATGTGTGATTGGTTTTGCATATTATTGTCCATCCCCTTGAGAGTATGGACATTGATGAAGGATAGTGGTGATAAAAACAACTAAAGCCTAGGTCACACTAGATGGTTTGAAGCCCGACTGGACCATCTGGACCAGGGTGAGCGAGGGTGGGGCACTTGGGCCCAACAGTCGGTGCAGACTATCCTGTGGTGTAAACAGGCTCAAGGCTGATGAGCTTTGGCCTGACATGATTTTTTCAAACATGCTTGATTTTTCTCACACCAAGTCTGGTCAGGCTTGTGTAGTGTGAAGCGATCCAAGACTCACCAAGACTGAAGTCTAAGAGCGATCCTGGCTACAGCCAATAGAAGTGTGGCATATGGGGGTAGAAAAAGAGAATGAGCCAGAAGAGAAGTCACTTTTAACTACAACTCCGTAGATGGTTTACATTACTAAGATTCCCAACTCCACTTCCTGCACTCTTGGTATAATGAAATGTTATGGAAAAATAGGGAAAATGTTGTTAAATGACAGAATCATGATTGAGTCTTCATGTGCGATACGGTCCATTGCCCTGTCATGTAGTGTGAACAGCTTCCCAACAGGATGGCAAGCAGACCAGTCGTTTAGTCTATACTGCCCAGTCTTGTTGTCTGACCTTAGACTCAACCTGCAAAGCTACATTGGCAAGCCATTGGCAATAGACAATTGAGTGTGATTGTCATTAAATATTAGCTTGCATAACCATTGTGGCAAAAGACAGTGAGAGGAATTATTGATGTTATATCAATATTGTATGACAGGGTAATAGTGCAACCGGCTATACCCTTGTGAACATGGTTTAACAGAGATGCTTTACTTGAAAGGAAGCCGAATGAGGGCACCTGAATTTGGTGATTGGACACAGCCAGCATTTCAGTGTCAGAATACCTCTTATGTGTTTTAATGGACATGTTGTGAAGAGATTTAGCGAAGACAATTTTACTAGTATATAAATATAAGGCACAATGATCCTCATCTGGTATGACATTCAATTTTACTTAAGTCGGCACTTAAAACATGCTGAAAACATTGCGCTGCAATGTGAGGTGTGAATGCTGACAAACATGACAAGTCATGTTAAAAGCAATGACCTAGAAATGCTCTGGATGAATGCATACCAGTATTAGCTAGTATGAAGAAATAAGCATAGATATGAAATGATGAATGAATGAAACCATTGCTGTAAAAAAATCCAATTAAATGTTTTCTATTAAAATATTACTTATATATAAATAATCCTGTATTCATAGTGATATACAGATTATTATTATTACTGTTATGTTATTATATCTTATATCTGAACATTGTAAAATGTAGAAAAATACAGACCTACAAGACAATTAATGATGGGGAGAGGGGCATTGAAAACTGTAGGATAAAAGAAAAATCCAAGGCACTGAAAGTGGTGTTTATTTTTATGATGTAATGTTAAAATTGCACAAAAGTATTGCAGCTTATATAGGCTTTCCTCCAGGTGCAACAAATGTGTTGCTCAACTGAGACCAGTGCCCCTTGCAGAGAAGAACTCGAAGTCCTTGAGCAAAAGAATGAGGGGGGGGGAAGCTACACATGTCCCCATATTTTTGACTAAAGTAGCAAGATACAGTCAGTCATAAGGAGGCGGAGTTTCAGCCATGTCTCGAATGGAAGGGATTCTTTCTGCTGCCGTGTGCTACTGCATACAGCAGCAGCGGTGGCCATTTTGAGTTGTAGCATGCAGCAAGCAATCCCTCAAAGAGAAGGGAGTGGGGGATGGGGAAAAATGTCAAGTAGGCTAGCTTGTTGACTATCCCAAATAATTAAGCTCATGGAAATGTTTGTTCGTGAATGCCAATTTGTCACAGAAATTAATGAACACTTTTTCTCAGGTCTCATTATTTTACCTCATTGTTCATGGCCTGCTGTGTGTTTTAAGACAACACAACAAAGCTTATAGTATTAAATTATAGCATTAAATAAGAACATGACCCCTATTATATTCATATAATGAAGTCCTTTGAAATCTGCCATGTTTAGACTGAAACATGGGTGAGTTATTGTTAGAAAGATACTATCTTACTATCTCTGACCAGATATCATAGAAACGAACTGATGCATTCATCTTGAAAAGACTGTTACAGTGTGTCGCATCGCCCACAAAGCATAATATGACTGGACTCTTCTTTCAGGGCTAGGGGTGAAATTCTGTGGCTTAAGGGAGAACTGAAATCAATTAACAAGGTTTTCCTAGTCTAGATGTGTAGTCTAATGTGGTTTTGAACTTCCATTTTAGAGCTGCAATAGTCTAGATAGTGTTGAATTTGTCCTTCACCTCTCTAGCTCCCTCCCTTGTTGGTGAGGGCACCCTTCTGCTGCAATGGTTCAGTCCATGCCTTGCTGTAAAACTCTAGACTGTGGAACAGACTGCTGGTGTGGGGGATGGGTGTTGACGCTCTGTGTCAGGCTGTGGACTTCAATTCTGACTGTGCGCTGCTAGCTAAGGCTTATGCGGATTGAGTCAAACTGTAGTGCCTTCAAAAGATGTTGAGTAAGTTATCAGAGAGCAGAAATATTTGGAGCAGCTGCATGCATACATTTCACTTGTACATTTAACAAGAGAGCATTTTATTTCTATCTTTTCAAGGAACCCATGTTACACCCAGGTTACCCTTATTTTGCATCCTGATGTGTTCTTTTTTATTTATTTATGTTGTAGTGTGACAATCAGGACTGGCTTTTTTTGTAGCCATGAGACCAGTTTCCCTCAGCTGCACATAAATAATCACCATGCGCCTGATTCACATGGAAGCTCCTGGTTCAGTCCACCCCCTGCTCCCCCTCCTTTTTTCCTTCCTTTTTTTTCCTCCCTCTACCCAGCCTTTGCTAGCCTTCAACTCCAAAAAACAAATCACGCATATAACCTCTAGGTAGTGGAAGGCCAGGAAAGTCTGCTTTTAGACTGCTTTTTAAGGTTTACTTATATTTGGGATTTTTGAGGATAGCTTTATTAGACATTATTAGACATTATTTGACATTGCTTTGCTGTAATATGTTTAAATTGTTCAACCTTGGGTTCTGGCAGTTATTAAAACACTGTTTACTGAGTTTCATATAGCTTCTAATAGTGATCTAAACTGTTAATAGTATCCAAAAACAGGCAACAAATTCATGCTTTTAGGTGTGCATTTCCCAAGCATTATAGATTGATTAGTTTTTTATAGAGAGTGAACATCTGATAAAGAAAATTGTGCTAATGGAGGTTTGTCAGCTTGTTTGAGGAAAATATCTAAAGGGAAAAATCTGTACAGAAATAGGACACAAATATGCATGTACAAGGTCTACATGAAGGAATGGCTCAAGAAAGGTCCACCTCGTGCATTGGGTTAGACACCAAGTCCTGGCTTTATCTGGTTTCCTGTTTGTTGGAGTGCAACAGACATAAAATTGTCTGATGTTTAAAAAAAAAAAAAAAAAGGTTCCTGTTGATGTCTCCTTCCGTATTTGTAACTGAAGTCACAAACCCTATAGGTGACAGAAGGTAGTTGATTTGGGACTGTTGAATTCTCCACCGGCCATTTAAAAACCCATCAGATTCATATTGAGGCAATGAAATGAAACTGGAGCGGTTACACTCCCAGAGGATATTTGCTTTCAAATGTATGAATTTATTACTCTTATGTAAATAATCCACTTTACGAGTGTGTGTGTGTGTGTGTGTGTGTGTGTATGTATGTATATGTGTGCATATATTATTTTTTTTTAATTATTTTTTTTTTTTGACTATATTGGTTTCTGATACACCTTAGTTTGCTGGACACATATTTTAAATAATTTTTAATTGTTCCGTGGTTAGACCATTGAACTATAGACTCAGATAGCCAGAAGGAGCAGCTCATGTTGCCCACATGGCCACACAAGTTGTTGAGTGTCTGTGACACAAGGTGATTATTAGGCTACCTAGAATGTATTATCACTGTTACAATTCAAGTATCAATGTATTTGCCTTATAAATATATTACAGCGACTTGAATAAATTGGTACCTTAATATCACCTTAGGGCTTTGAATGCAGAGTCCTAAGGATTGTGGCTGGTAGCGGTTTTTACAAGCGTTATACATGGGGTCTGAAATGAACATCCGCCAAGTGGCAAATGCTGGTAACTGAAGGGTCACCCACCCCAATGGTGGGTGACCCTTTTTGAGCCGAAAACATTTGAGTGGCTCAGTTATATCAAGTCTTTGGTCTTTGTCTCTTCTTAAACGTTGTCCCTGTTGATCACCATATACTCTCTGTGACCATGAGCCAATCAAATCAAGGCAAAACAGTGGCTCTGTATCAAACAGGCTGTTGATTGGCTGCCTGTTATGCTGGCTCTACACAAAGCGTCTAAACTTCCGCAAGCTTTTCCTCTTGTTTCTCCGCTGACATAGTACATGATACTACACAAACTGGCATTGAAATGGTTGTACACCAGTAAGATTATCAAGAATATAACATCACTGCATCCGTTTATTTATCGATCAGTTTTAAATTAGTCACTGTTGGGGTCTATGAGATTTCACTTTTGAAGTCTGGGATGTGAACTATACAGCTTGATGACAAAAACTATTACACATATTAAAATTAGAAATGCTAAACAGCCTTTTACAGCACACACAATAAATCATTGTGATGGGGCATGATTTGCTGAGGGGGTCTGATTTGCTTTTATCCTTTCAAGATGGTGAGAAAACAAAGCGCAGCGCTGATAAATGAATAGGCAAATATGCTGTGTGCTGCAGAAGAGTGCGAAACCTGCCATTGTTTCATCTGGCAAATTACTGCTGTACTACCATTAAACAGAAATAACCAATATACTTAGGTATTTAGGCTCAATAATGTAGTGGTGCTGTAACTTAATGTGATGTTCTGCTGGATTTATCAGTTGGCTTCTGGGGGCTCAGTCTGGCTGCGCACAGCAGAGCAGGTGGCCATTTTGAGTTGCTGCAGTGAATCCGGATGCAGACAGTGGGAGTGGGGGAGGGGAAGACTGCGCATTGTGCGCAGTAATGTTGACATGCAGGCTTGGCTCCCACTGGCTGACACTGATTTTCCACTTGGTATTTAGCGTTTGAAAGTCTTAAGACAAATATGTTTAAAAACAACATCCCCTTTGTGTATTATTGTGTAAGTATCTTGCCTATCAGGTTTACAGCTTGCCACGTTGCTTTAGATAGTTAGGACACCTCTCAGAAGAAACAACTAGATGTAGATGTGGCACCACTTTCAGCATTCTATGATGCTCCAGTTATCTGGACTTTGCTCTGTACTACGTTTAGCAATGTTACCTCAAAATGCTGGTTGGATGAAAACTGGAACTAGTTAGTTACTTTGTTAACTTTGTAGTCATAACTTATTGCTTAACAAGTACAGAAGTGTACTTTATATTATATAGATGGAACATTGATTTGAAATGACAAAATTAAATTTGGTGGTTAGAAGTAAGTAGCTGTTTAGTTTGCTAAGAGAGTCAGAATAATGGTCATTAATCTCTTGAGTATGGACATTTCTACATTATGTTTTCAAGAAGAAAGTAGGCGGGGTTTGTAAATGTCTATTATTGCCTGTGACAAGTGCTTAGCATGCTACTCACAGCAGCTCTGGTGGCCATTTTGTTTCTGCAGTAATGGAAGGGGGGATGGGCAAAAAACGCACGGCAAGGTTTGATATGGTCATACAACAGGGTCTTTGGTGAAGCATAGATGTGGCATTTGCAAATTACTTGTGTAATTATGAATTACATTTACAGTCTACTTTTCCTTAAACATTTTTTGGATTTCTTTAGTCTGTGTGTGTTTTGTTATGTAGGCAGACAAGTAACCTACTTTAAATAAGCTATTTTTTGTGTAATCCACATTGATTAAAAAGCTCAGTAAAGGAATACTTAACTAAATGTATTTGTTAAGTTGTGTTGACAGTTTTTGTGGGGTTCTATTGTTCCCTCTACTGTGGAGAAGCCCCCCCCCGTCTCAGAATGGTTTAGTCTGTTTGGCAGTAAACGTCCCTTCTGTGGGAGAGGCAGGGCGGATAGGGGCTGCTTAGTGTGTCAAGCTGTGCTCTTCATTTCTTGCTGTGCGCAGCTAGCAAAGGTCTGTGTAGCTAAAAAGCTTGTTGCTTGTAAATTTTAAGATTGCTTGACAAAAAAGCACTTGCCACAATTTATGATAAGATGATCTTTCAACCACCATTAGGTTACCTTTTTACAGATTTAGTCATAGTTTGTTATGAGTCCTACTGATATTTTACATGATCCTGGAGAAATATTTCTTAAGTCTGTATCTATCTTCATTTCAAAATGTTGACTAAATAATAAGCCTGCTACTTATAATCCACTTTTTGTCCATTAACACAGTGAGAGAAAAAAACGCTTGACCTCATTTAGTGAGAGAAATCTGAACTGGATTTTGTAATAGTTTGATGACTTGAATTACTTGATACTTTGTTATATTTTATTTTGTGTTATCTTCTTTAGTTTTTAGTGTAGTTTTGATAGCCCCCCCTCTGTCAGAATGGTTTAGTCCATGTTTGACTGTGGGAGAGGCTGTTCCAGAGTGTGTGTGTGTGGGGGGGGTTTGCTGCTGCTGCTAGGTTGAGTGTGTCAGGGGGAGGGGAAGGTGCACTTCAGCAGTGGCTGTGCGCCGCTAGCTAGGCTTTATGTGACTAAAGTGCACATTGTGCTGCTTTAAAATGCTGAAGTTGCACTACTCTTTATTTTGCTGGTATCATATCATTAATAGCCTTCAAGGAAAAATAATTCTAGTGTTCTAATTTTTCTGTTTAGTGTTATTGGTCAATGTTTCATATTCAACACTGTCATAATATGACAGTGTTGATGCTTTCTACTTTTTAGATTGTCATTGTCACCACAAATACTGTAACAGACTGCATTTGCTTTCAAAAAGCAATCCCTGCCATTAGCCAGATGGAACAGTCTGAACACGGCTCCTCCCCTTTGCCTATCATTTTTCTTCTGGGTTCTCAGCCATGTGCTCCATTGATCAGCAACACAAATTATTTGTATGACCTCTAATGGAAGGCCTCAATCTCTCAAATCCTGTCAAAGGTGAATGTTTTTTACTTTTAAAAAATGTATTTGCCATCATAGTTTTGTTGAACCTATTGCATTTTATTTGATTGTTTTCTGTTCTGTTCAGTCACAAATGTTGTGGGAGGAAGATTGAGCTTGAGTATATTGAGTATATTGGGGAGTTTTTGTTTGGCCCAGTTGATTTGGTTTTCAGTTATAGCTGATTTTCATCATTGGTGTAGTCGGAAATAGGATTTCACACAAGTCGATGTTGATCTTTGTCCTTCAAAACTCAGAACACCTTGATGATAAAGCAAGAACCATCTATTCATCGAGAAACGATGATGTCTAGAGGCTCGAGTTCTGGAGAATAAAGATGAAAACTGAGATCCATTTTGCTCTTTAAACAAATTGAAGATGGATCACAAGCAACCAGTAAAACGATAGATACCCCTCATTTTTCTCAGTTCCTGTTGGAAACCGCTAAGATACAGCGGCTTTGCTCCCCATGTAATGGGAGGAGCTATCAAGGCTTGAATGGGAATCTTACTAGTGTTTCCGCAGCATTTAACTATAAAAAGACAAGTAATTAAGTGACAATTTATAGCTAAACAACATGATTTTATGTTTTAGGGATGTGTTTTTTTGGGGGGTCTGGATTTTAGTACTTTTGAGCACACATCCCATTCATTTCAAATGGTGATTTCTGTTTTCCTGTGTGTTTCCATCCCATCGTTTCCCATTGGGTTTTGTGCGTGTGTGTTGTAGAGATCATGCCCCCAAAGTTTAAATCGGCAGTCTGCTCATTAGTAAGAAAAGGTCTAGAAACTGCCAGGAGTACAACAGTGTAATATGAGCTGGAATTCAAACCCATGTTTTGTGACGCATTCTCTGGCCAGCGTGTTAGTCCAAACAACTACCCCAGCTCTTCTGGAAAAGAGATTTCTTCCTGGCATAACCATATTGTAACAAGAAATTGGCAAAACGCTAAATGAAGAGCTTAGCCTACACTTTCGTCTGACAGCAGAATACTGTCACATTGGCCTATATTATTATCTTTGTGAGACCTAATATACTAGTGAGATCATAACAAGGAAGACCAAGGTAAAGCTCCTCAGGTGCACAGTCATTCAGAAATGGAAATTTGAAGAGAAGAAAATGAAGTCTATAGAAGTAGTAGGCGGAGCTTGAAAATAGATACTCAGTTGAATGATAGCGAGTGCTCAGCATTGTTGCGCATAGCAACACTGGTGGCCATTTTGTATGTATGCAGGCAGCTCAGATAGAATCTATCAAAGAGAGAGAGTGGAGAAGGCAGAGGACGCAGACCAAGCTGCTTTTCCTCATGGCAATATAATTTTCACTGAAAGGATTGATTACGTTATGATTGGGTTTCTGTTGATGCCTTTTGTCTGATTATGAAGAAAATAGACTTTAATTGTTGCAGTGCTAGAGACGATGAAATGATAAAATGCTCATAAAACCTGGCTTAAAATTTAAGGTTGTTTTAAAGTTGTATAGTGAGCTTTGTAATAGTCCTAACTGTGACTGCTCTAAGAGGCACATTTTCTTGATCACAAATTGCCTCTGGCCTTTAGTGCTTCCAGTCAATCTTTCATAGCTCTTTTTTGTGGGTAATCCCAGGGAGCTGAAAGTCCACTTTTAGTTTTCTTAGGGGGGAAAGATTTTCTAAATTTGGTGCCTGTCTCCCCCTACCCCCCCCATGTCAGAATGGCTTAGTCCATGGCTGTGGATCTCCATACTGTGGAAGAGGTTGTGCTAGAGTGGGGGGATGGGTGTTGCTAAGTGGCAGGCTGTGCAGTGCACTTTCCCTTCTACCTGTGCCTGCTAGCTAGGGTTAGTATTGATAAACACCACAGTATACTGCTTACAAATGTTATAGGTATGTGATTCATACTTATTTGTGGTACCATTATGCAATTAATAACATGGTCATCTGAAAAAAAACATGATTTCTTTTGTTTTTACTGTTTAATATTGTGCATTATGGCAGTCTCTGCTGTGCCAATAGCATTGACTGACTGGGGTTCTTTTTTAAGGGAGTAATTGTCACCTTTCATAGGTGTATTTAGGCTACACAGCCTTTACAGAACAGACCCCTGCAATGAGCAAGATGGAATAGTCCTGACTGGGCCCCTCCCCCTTTCTCTTATTTCTCTTCTCTGATTCTGCTGGCCTCTCGGCCGTTGCTTGCTCCCTCAATCAGCAAAATACACGAAAGGCCTCAGCTTCATACATCCTCCTGGCAAAGGTTGACTTTTCTTTCTTCTTTAAAGCAAGTTAAAGCAAGTGTTTCAGCCTAACATGTTTTCTGTTAGTGCATGTTTAGACTTGGCTTAAGTTAGGTTTCAGATTTTCTTTCATCTATTTTTTTATCGGGTTAGGGTTAGTGCTATGCTAATACAATATGCCAAAGTTTTGGGCTCTCTGTCTGTTGATAGGAAGTGCTACATTGAGACACTCTGTACATGTCAAAGAATAAGGATGATTTGATTTGCTGTGAATTTTCACTAATCGGACAGCTAATTGACAGATTTTAAATGATGCCACATGAAGTGACATGAGTAACGTAGGAAGCAATACATCCCTTAACTGCAGTGCTATGTGCAACAGAGGGGGTGCACTTTTCCCACATTTCTTGAGGGGAAGCACCTAATAGATGCCCTGAAATCTGAAATTTGGTTTAGCATGCTTGATAACAAAATTGTTGGCTTACTGTCCATGATCCAAGTAAATTTTTGACAGATTTCAAAGCATTACATTTAGTCATGCTGAAGTTGAAAGATGGTATCCAGCCATTTCACGACAAATGCTGTTTCCTAATGACCTTTGTATCTCAATGGAGCTTAATTTTTCATTTTGTGTGTGCATCCCCACTTCAGTGTCAGCATTTACTGCAGGAAAGAGGAGGTAGTCATGGTAATATACAAGGCTAAATAAACTTGATTTAAATTAGTTTCCATTGCATTTGAAAAGTCAAATTTGTATCCATTTACCTCACCCGGTTAACGGAGTATACCAATAAACGCAGTAAGGAGGTCATGGTTTACAAAGGCATGAAGGAAAGGTTGCTAACAAACTTATTTACTCGCTAACTGAGCTGAATATCAACATTTATGCTGATAAATCTTTAACATTAGCTTAAGTTGTAACAATTATTTGACTCAATACGGTCAGTGAAAGTAAAATTGTGTGGGGAAACCATGATTGTCTTGCGCTAGGATGCATTTTAAATGACCGAAAATCAAGGTAATTAAAATTGGCAAGGGAATTTCCACTGGCAATGGATTCAGTCCATCACCGATCCCTGATGTATACGTCCAATCGCCCAACCCTAGTCACAATTTAATCCCATGCTTTGTTGAGTTGCCAAGTGCATGTGTCCCACACAGAAATGACCTCTAACTGGTGATAAACTTTGGATTTTTCATTAACTATACACCGATCAGCCATAACATTAAAACCATTTGGCGATGGACAGGGGTCAGGATGGGCACTCTGACGGGTATGCGGCTACGCAGCCCCATACGCAGCAAGCTGCGATGCACTGTGTGTTCTGACACCTTTCTATCATAGCCAGCATTAACCTTTTCAGCAATTTGTGCTACAGTAGCTCTTCTGTGGGATCAGACCATACAGGCTAGCCTTCGCTCCCCATGCGCATTAATGAGCCTTGGGCGCCCAATTGTCCTTGGACCACTTTTGGTAGGTACTAACCACTGCATACCGGGAACACCCCACAAGACCTGCCGTTTTGGAGATGCTCTGACTCAGTCGTCTAGCCATCACAATTTGGCCCTTGTCAAAGTCGCTCAGATCCTTACACTTGCCCATTTTTCCTGTGTCCAACACATCAACTTCAAGAACTGATTGTTCACTTGCTTCCCAATATATCCAACCCCTTGACAGGTGCCATTGTAACGAGATAATCGATGTTATTCACTTCACCTGTCAGAGGTTTTAATGTTGTGGCTGATCG
>OOFE01050292.1:0-12935 GCA_900323365.1 Monocentris japonica
TCCCACAATAAAGCGCCCCTCCGCCCCCCCGTCTCTCTATCTCAGTCCGACTCTTGGCTATCGATCGGAAGGATTCTTGAAGTCCGGAGCAGAGTGCTGATGCGGCAGAAGCGGCCAGCACTATTAACTGCTCCCACTAATTAAAAGGGTAACAAGGTGAGCTCGGCCCCCACGAGACGCACTGTGCAAGAGACAGAGCTGCCTGCCTGCCTGCCAAACAAACCACTGAGCAGTGCTCACTGCCCGTGGTGTTTACAAGACAGGAATCCAAGGACATCGCAGACATATTCATCTACCATCTACCCGAGGTGCTCTCGTTTCATCATCACTCGTAAACATTGAGCGCTGTGCCCAAATGATAAAGTTTCATAGTTCAAATGAGGATCTGCAGGCTGGATCTTTGAAAGAGCGACAGTGGAGATTGTCAAAAATATTAAGAGATTCAATTGTGTTCTTCCCTTATCGTCAAGACAGCATGTTTTGGGATCAAAGTCTTTTTTAAGATATAGCATGCTTCATGTTGTACAAATTAAAACCTCAGCAAAGGTAGCGGTAGAATTCCCAGAAATATTAAATTTGCCAAAAACGAAGAGCCACTTCAGGTACTCCAGACTCCAGCTTGTTTGCCTTCTGCTCAAGGGGAAACAAAGCGGCAACCGCAAATATGGTGGCACTTCAAGCCTGCTAATTCTCCCGCAAGCCCACCCAGCCGTTATGGTGACAGCCTCCGCCATCGCAGCGGTAACTTAAAAAAAAAAAAAAAAAAAAACATGCCCTAGGGGTCTCTCCTAACAAGTGGACTCCAAAGTGACGTGCTAGGCTGCTGGAGAGGGTTTCATCAACTTGAGACTCGCGGCGCTTCCTATCGCCATCAGCAGCCACTAGAACCGCTGTTGTTAGCAGGATAACAAAGACAGCTACACTGAAGATCCTGAGTGCATGCTCAAGGCGTGGACTATGAACTCTATGTACAAACACATCAGTGTGAGGCACTGTGCTTTCAGAGGGCCAAAAAGCAACATTAGCTACTGAGCATCTGGCTCTGTTTGCTGCATTATTTCCAGAGGGGGCCGCGACCTACAGCAAAACCTAGCACCTATTGTCCCTTGCTGTTTGAGGAAATCGTGGCGACATAATGCAGAAATAGCTCTGGGCAGAACATGTGTAGGGTGACGAATGCATCTTAAATGGGACAAAAATGATCAGGATTTCGGTTGGTTACACATAAACAAAAGATCCAAAGGGAACAAAAAAGCATCAGAACTTATAAATACAATGCTGGATAGCACGCTTCAACGTGTCCAGTCCATGTACTGTGTTGCAGCATGCTCTATTCTAGTTTGTACCCGATGCTGAAATGTGGCCCACGGCTCCGACAATTTCACACCAGACAAGACTCGGGAGCAAAGCAGTGTGCAGGAGTAAAACCCAAATGGCAGTTCAAAGCCAGGCAGTGACAGAACTTCAAATAGGGAAGCAAAGTGTGCTGAAAGTGACAGCAGAAGGGGACCTCACTCTCGGGCTCTGACGGAGACCAGAGAGGGGTAACATACGCCTGGCGAGGCGAGGAAGAAAAAAAGAGATGGCTTAACAAATGGTGGCAGCACCAGAGGAGACAACAAAACAATTAGAAACCATGAAGTGTTGATCTCAATAGATCTCGTAAATGTAACCATGAAGTTGACTACCTTCCATAAAACAGCAGCTATGATATTGCAAACGAAAGGGTGGGCTCGGAGTGGTTTGAACATTTCTTTTTTCTGCACACCCTCCAACTTGTTCCAATGCATTTCCCTGCATCACTTCACACACTATCTCCTGAAGACTGATGATCATGCCACAGAGTCCGCCGAACAGATGAGGAAGATCCAAAGAGTGCATTTTTCATTTCTACTTGATAAATGGAAGATCTAAGAAAAAAAAATAGATTTGCTTATCTATCGTAACCTCTGTGTACTTCCTGTGTGTTTGCCAGTGACATTCATGTTTTAATATTGGTCCTTTAGCAACCTACAATACAGTCTCCGAGGATTCAACTGGACTCCCTTGTCTGATGGTTTCCACCACTGGGATATCAGAGGAAGGTCTGCCAATAGTGAAACGTGGCTCGGGTGGTGGGTCGTCACAAATCGAGGCGTTATCAAGTCATCAGCAGCCCTTTCCAAACCCAATACTGCTGAAATATATTCTATTAGTTGTGCACAATTGTTGGACTTTACTTGCTGGTGCATGGAATTTAATCATTTCAACTGCATTAGACTCAAGGCCAGTTGAGCATTTAAGGACAGAGAGCACAGTGTACATATGTAATATTTGAAAATGGCCTGGTTTTTCAATTTGGCCTGGTTTGATTTTGAAGTTGCAAACATTTCTTTAATGAGCTCCGTTCCCGATGGCCTTTCTAATGCGTTCCTATACTGCATTAGAAACACGAGAGCTCAGGGGAACACTCATGACACATCCTTTGCACACAATAACTACTGTATTCTGCCAAAATCCTTTCAGGACAAGGACGTCTTATTTTCTCGGGGTAAAGAAACAACCTACTTTATTTTCTGTCAGTATTTATTTGGCTTAAATGAATGTTGCTGGGCACCAATTACCTAATGAATGGTAACTATTGTAGTTAACCTTTATCCTATCTAGGTCATCCCACTGAGAATAAAATGATACTGTAATAACAGGTCAGAATGAAATAAAGTCTCCCTCTAAATGGGTTGCAAATCTAACAAAATAATATAATAAATTGCCATTTAATGTCATAACATCACATTGTTATTTACCAGTGATTATCATCAGGGGTGTGACACATATTGAGCTGTAATTTCATAATACTGACTAATAATTGAATATCTAGAAGAATAATAATAATGAAATAATAATCAAGGTTGGTGTAATAATGTGATGTTGCTTTATTAACGTGTAATTTATTATATTAACACGTTTTATTACATTTTCAAACCATTTAGAGCGACATTTTTGTTACAGTTTGACAATTTGTGACATTATCCAGCAGTTATTAAATTTTTTTTTTTTTTTAAATATTGACCAGTGAACAAGTCTAGTTGTGACGCGTTGACTGGAGCTCAGCCGACCACAAACAGTTGCATTGCCGACTGAGCCTGTGACTCGGTCGTGAAGCGAGCTCATTAGAAGTCTGTCTCTGGTCAGACGGGGCTTCCAGCAGAACGCTGGCCATGGTGAAGCATGACTTGGCTGCCTTGGTAGTTTGCCGCAGACACTGAAGCCTTTATAGCTGAGGTGCTATCAAGTCTTACATCATAGCGCCACTGAACTGCAGAGTTACATCGGTCTGAATGGAATACAGCCTCTCCACCAATCACAACTCTCACCTCTTTTAAACCTGGACACAGACATTTGTATTGCTCACTGTTCCCTCCAATCCAATTGAACCATTTTTGCCTTCATTTAAGTTTTCCTTTTAAATATATATGGTTTATATCTCTCTGTTATTAATTACTCATCGCCTCTCCAAAATCGAGCTTTTATATCATATGCCATCCATTCAAATAACCACATTGGAAGCGTGTGTGGACCACAATGTCCCATCTACTGAAGGAGCAAGCCAAAAGCCTGCAGAGCCAACTGTCTGTGATGTCTTCATGTTTACAGCAACACTGGCAGGACTACACACACTCCAGTAGCCTTTAGCCCTAACGCTAACGCTGGAACAAAGAGCACAGAGCTGAAGTGGGGCCACCAGAGCAGAGAAAAAGAAAACGCTGAAAAAACAAAAAAGAAAATGCAAGCAGTGGTGTTTTTATATGCAACAAATTGGTGGGGCACCAACCACTTCAATAGATAGGCTACATACCAGGAAAACTACAGTCTCTCTCTTGCTACTGATGTGTAGACAGAGAGGCTTGCTTCTAGCAGGTGTTGTACACATACACAGAGGAAGAGCGAGTGTGTGTGTGTGTGTGAGAGAGAGAGAAGGAGAGCAATTACACAAGTTACATTACTGCTGTCACAAGCCTAAATAAAGAATGCAATATTTATGCCGACACAACCACGCGCAGAACAAATGAGCCTACAGGGCCATAAGCGAACAGCAGAGAGCTCAACACCACTGAAGGCCACAACAAAGCGCACAGACAACTTTTTAGGGACACAGATCCATTCTATGACAACAACCTTAATAGATAAGCATGGACACACTGACACTCGTCACCGTCAAGATCAATTGATCCAGCACAACAACATGGCCAATGCACGGACCAGCACCACAAAGGCAGGATGATAAAATATGCTTTCACTCACCGAAGCTGAGGGCTCACTTGAAGAGAAAGGCGGCACGGCGGTTCTTCCTCTGGGCGAACATCTCGATGACTTTGGGGATGAAGTCATGCAGCTGCTGAATCAGCTGGCTTTCGATGGACAGCATGGCCAATGCGTTGAGTCGCGGCTGTCCCATGGTATTGCGAGTGAAAGTTTTTATCCTCTTCAAGGTGGAAAAGTTCCTCTCTGACTCTGATGTCGTCATAGGCGTTGTTATGATCATTTTCAGCAGAGTGACGGTCTCAGCCAAAGCCTCGTCTAAGTTGTTCTCATGGATGGATGTTAACAGAGACAGGGCCGTCTTACCAGCATGAAGCTCGGTGTGGCGGTACAGAGTGCTCAGCTCAGACTTCAACTTTTCCTCGTTTCCTACAGGCCATAGTTTCACAGCACAGTCGAGCTCAAATGTAGGGAATGACAGGACAAATTGTGGGAAGAGGGAGCTGTCAACCAGCTTTGCAGCGATCAGATGGTCACTCTATTCCACCTGAGAGATGACTGTGTCACATGCCTCCTTCATCACCGGCGCTGTGTTGGTTACTCGTCGGCCTGGCTCGTTTGCTCCATCGTAAGCGGTGGCAGCCAATTCATCAGTTTGCTGCCGCATATTCTGGACATTCTCCTTGAAACGGGGGAGCGCACTGCTAATCCCAGGTGCATCGATGCTCCGTTTTTGCAGAGTGTTGTATAAAACATCCACTTCTGGCATAAGCAAGGAAAAAAATTCCAGCAGCTGCAGAAAGGCTCTGTCCCGGAGTTTCTTTGACAGGCCGTATGCCTCACTTATGGTGGCCTCATCCCATTCCGGTTGTGTGCGTATGTCCTCCATACACGGGAGCGGCGCAGCGCGGTTCTCCCAAACTGCCTCGACAGTTCTACTTTTAAAGTTCCATCGCACAGCGGGTGGTCTTGGAATGCGTCTTTGTGTTGCCTCTGCAAGAGCCGCGACACGTTTTGGAGCGCATAGAGAAAAAGGTGGCAAAAGCAGTTAAATCTGCAAAAAACACCTTCAGGACGCTCATCCTTGCTGAACAAAGTTGTTGCAAGGTCAGGTTCAGCTGGTGGGCATAGCAGTGAACAAACTGGGCATCATAAGTCTGAGCGATCAGCTTGTCTCCCAGCTTCGGTGGTTCCAGCACACCCTTGATGCTATTAGAGAGGCCGAGTCCAGTTTTATCTTTGACTTCAACAAAGTCCAAAAACCTCTCTGTCACTGTATTGTCAGGCAACCTGTATCGCAGCACAACCACCATTTGTGATTTACAAGAGAGTTGTCTCGTCTGCCTGTATGGTGACAAATGATGTCTCGTCCACTTGCTTGGCTATCTCCTCCCTGTACACTTCATACATACAGTTCACTTTGTACAGTGCTGGATGTCCCTTTGAAGATGGGCTGAGCGTCACAGTGCCTCTGAAGCCTCAAATTGCCCTCACACATAGTCTCGAAAATGCATCTGAACATTCCCGGATTCAGAGAGTCCGCCGACTCGTCGTGGCCCCGCAGTGCTGTTTCACGTTTTCCACACAATTTTATACATGTTATGATCCGACTGAGCACGTACCTATTTTCCTCCACCTGTTTGTTATGCTGCTCAATGGAGCGCCTGTATGCACTGTCAATTTGGGCAGCGATGGTTACCCTTCCAAGTAAGCCCAATTTCACAGCATTGTCCAGATGACGCCTGCCGCTCTCATGTTTTGCAATCCTCTCAGAAAGATGTTTCAAATCTTTGTAACCTGTCCTCGACCAAGTACCATCTCCACCAAATAGCAGACATGGAAAACAGAAGGGTGCCTTCTTTTGTATGCTAACCGTTTTCTTAGAAAACCACTCCACGTTAAACCTGCATTTTTTTTTTACCAGCAGTTTGAGTGATGACAATATCCCGTGGCTGGTGGGCACCAAGGCGCTTCAATTCCAATTTCTCCTCCAAATTAAGGGTTTCAAACCTGTACTCGAGTATGAAATTCACTTTGTTCATTTTCTCAAGTTAGCTGGCGTTAGCTAAGCTAAGAAAGTCTCCCCTCTTCTTGCCGACTAATGTTGGCGCCAGACAGAGATAGCCAATCAACTCTGAAATATGAAATGACGCTGTAGTGGGGCTACGGGCTGTCAGCCCACTTGTCATCAAATTCATGTGATCTACTTGAATACACTAACACTCTAAGCATGCGTATTCCTATTTTCCCGCGTACAATACACATTGCATTGTGAGAAAGGGGCTAGCCCCACATTCACGCCACCTAGGGCCCACTGCACACAGCAAGGCAGGGACCAATAAGCATGAACTAAAATCCCAACACAAATGATATGCAATTTAGGAAGATGCTATATTCATAGATAATAAATTATAGCAGATAAAAAGATTATTATCTACTATAATTATGTTATTAACGTCATTTGTTTCAACAGTTGGGGCTATGCCCCACCTGCCCCTCATGACCAGTCGCCACTGGTTGCATAAATCCATCTTAAATTCTAGCTTCTAAGAGGGGATTTTCATGTTTGGAATAGTTTCTTTGGTTGACATTTAGGCATGTTAGGCTTTCAGGGCAAAAGACTTTGGAAGTTATTATATCAGATAGTATTTCAGCGTCATGTTTTTCTGACCTATATTAGTTACTTTGGATCCAACCCCATGAATCAATGTTTTTCCACATATTTTGTCATTAACGATGTATCCATTTGAATTTCACAATTCATTAGTTTCCTCTGAGGAGGAAGGTCAAATGCACAGAAATCGAGTACTTCTATTGGAAGTGCCATTTTGTAGGCTGGATGCCATTAGCCCGTGTTTGCATGTACCCAGGAGTAAAACAATTCTATACTATTGTAATTGGTCAGGAATGAGCTAAACTGAGGATTGAAATATCATTTACCAGGCGGCAACGATCAATGATCAACAATCAACGATCAATACAGAAGCCTCCAAAACAGACGTGCCACTGCCATGAATGACAAGATGTAAATGGTCCCATGATTAGCAAGCAAACACGAGGAATTACGAACGAGGCTGGATCCAGGCTGAGAATTTTAGTCCAGAGAATTTCCATTTTACAGGTCATTTTTTTTTTTCAGCCATGCAGCAAACTGGAAGAAAGTGTAGTTACATGAACAGTTATAGTTTGAATAGTTCAGTAGATTCCCAGTTGAGTTAAGGATTCACTGAGGCCAAACTGTGCCCAATGTCTCCAGCTGGCAATCTAACCATAGGGGGCTTCATCTGCATGTAGGTAATGGGGCTGTTGGAGGTGTGGGCACGATTCAAAGGTGGCCCAGCAAGGCCTCAAGGAACTTGCTATTTACTGCCATCAGTCTCTTTCTTTCTCTCATTGTCTATCTCCCGGTCTCCCTTCCCTCCATACCACATTTTCCATTTTCCCTGGTTCTCTGGCCTTGCATCAGTAGCTAAACCACATGACGCGGCTTTAGGGATTCTCTCGATGGTCTCATCGTACTGAGCTAAGCCCGACAGGAGTCCCTCCTTTCCCTGCCTAGCCGTGCGCCAAAGCCTAGTGAGTGTTCAGGCCTGGTTGGTATCCAATATCTCCCCTCTTGCTGTGAGAGAAGCTTTTTTAATACTCAGTTAACAGCAGCATCAGCATTTCAGACTGAGAAGCAGGCTGGGCAAGAAGACTGGAATTTCAACAAAGTTTCTACTTAACTCTTTTTCATGGAAGTTCTGGTATGTATCGGTGTAACTGACAGGACCCTTCAAGTGGGAATAATGATTTCAATGTCTTCTAAGTTTATTCGGGAGTTGGCACAGGAGATTTTCCCCTTCCCTTTGCAACAGCTCAAAACTTCTTTTGTATCCTGCCCATCCTCTGTGTCCTACATTGGTGCAACAACAAACAAACACAAGCCAACTTAGACACATAACAACATCCATAAACTACTTACTGTGGTAGTTGAAGAAATCCCAACACACTCTTGTTTTTTCTGTCTTTAATCCCACCTGACAATATCTTATGCCAAACCTTTCTCCTTATTCTGGCACAAGGCTAAAACAAGCAATAGAGTGGTGTTGCCATGCAAGACATGACATGTATTGGTGGTCTAAATTGGTGTAAGACCTAAGTGAGAAAGTGGTATGTGTCTAATTCAGCAGAAATAATAATAAATAACAATAAAGCCTCCATGCACCCAGCACATACACACCCCACAATGCTTCACAAAGCCATTAGCAAGGATAGCATCTGTTTAAAAGTTAACATGGCAAGCACCATCATCATCTGCCGCTTTTCTAATTGTCGCATGACCTTGTTTCCTCCATTCAACATGACATTTGTTTAATGTTTTCTGAAGTACACTTAAGTGTTTCATTAACGCCAAATGAGCTTTTCATTAGCAGAATTCAACTGTGACTCCAACCTGAGAGATTATAGGAAATATTGCTTGGCACAAGGTTTCACATTGGTAATGATTCTATGGTGGATTGGGCGGCAATAATAAGCACCGCTTTTGTGCTGAAGAACATTACATTATGCGAACATCAGTGCAAGAGCGGGTGTTGATCTTTGCAAATGTCATGCTCTGTTCCACAAGGCATGGTTGAATTGGTCTATCTTGTTATTCCCCAGCCCCCAGCCACAGTATGTCCCCAGCAAAGGTAACACAGAACACTGCATCATGCAACTAATTGACACAGAAAATCCTCATTTCACAACACACCGTCGACAGCATTGCCAATTGCGATTGCCACATGTTGACATGCTTGTAAAATGTATTGTATTGTGTCTCGTGATATCTGCTTTTACCCGCATTAATTCATTGGAATAACAGCAGCAGTTTGCCAGCTTAGCGATAATGAGGTACAAAGTATGAATAACAGGAGATTGCCCATACGTGAGGGGACGTAGCCAAATGAAGACTGAACACAGCACAGTCAACGGCCGCCTTAAAATGCATGATTGGAATGGCGCGGGCAGTCATAAAAGAGACAATGTTAGTACTGGACAGAGACACAGTTAGACCGCCACATCTGGCAACAAGGATCTGAGTCCAGTACCAGCCACCACAATGACACTGCTCCATCACTAGTGTAACCCTACACTCCCTGGTTGTGACAGGGAGGATGATAAAGAGGAAAACATTGCCTTTTACAAACAATCATGACCACTCTCATTCAGGGTCTTTTCCAAGTGTTTTCAGGAATCTCTTTATGCTGCCCAGGTGCTCCACTGAATTCACCACGTACAATTACATTCTCCATTGATTCGATTCCTGAGCTCTCACTCAGTCCGGACCAGTGCTTGCTAACCTGTCGAACACAAGCTACAGGTCAATCTTCAAGACCTTTCAGGTAGATCCCAGACTGTTGCATTTAACAACAAACAGCAATATGTACAAATGAATTACATAACATTTTCCATCTTAGGCATTTAGCTGGTGCTCATACCCAGTGCAACAGCAACATAAATTCCTCACTAAATCTACAAAAAAAACAATAGTAAGGAATGCAAAGGTCTTACAATATTCCTGAGACTGTCGAACCATTGTGTAGGAGCGATAAGATAAGGCATAGGATAAGAAATAGAAAAAGAGCTAAGGAGAGTGATAGAAGTGATTTTTAAAAGCGCAGTTAGAGAGGGGATATCATTCAATGGGGAGAAGGTGAGAGATACTTCTTGAAAAGATTTTTTCAGCTTGCGACGGAAGTTGGGGAGTGACTTTCTTGACTGTGACTTTGATGAATAGGTTTTGCTTCTGCCTCAAAACCATAAGCTATTAATCTTGTCCCAAGCAAAAAGGCTAAGGCCTGTTTGACACACTACAGGAAATAGAAAAAAAAACAAAAAACACTTTGACATGCTACCTTGATAGAATCAGATGTATGTAAGTTTTTTTTAGCTATATCAACTTGAAAGGCGGAGTAATGCAGTAAATGGAATCAAGTAAAAAGCCATAAGTTGAATCTACAATCTGGGATGTTTTTTCCTCCAACATGGTGTTCACACTGCCAGCAACTCGCTCTATTCTGACTGATTGTGTGCAGAACAAGAGGCTCCAACAGGCAAATTATGTATTTTTTGCTGCTTTGGTATTGCCATTTATAACATTACACTGGTTTAGTTAACATAGCTAGCTGGCAAGCACTAATTCGGTAGCAGCAAACGAAAATAACCAGAAAAAAAACTATACAATTTCTTCAGAGCTTACCATCAAACCCAACAATGGATGCAGCCATTCCCTATGCATCATTGTTGAGACTTTTATTCCTGTAAAAGTTGTATTTTTATCCTTCCATATAAATTTGAACAGTTTTGTTTTCACTTTGATAGAATTGTAGAGTGCTTTGTATAGATCTGAGGTGAAAAATCCCAAATAAATGTGTTTTGAAATTGAAACGGCACAACAAAAAGTCAAGGGGTGTAACGACTGGTAGCCGTTACTAGATTTCTAGTTAATAGTAAATATTTTTACTAGACAGAAATGGTATATGGATGCACAGAGTTGCGATATTAGTACACAGGTTAAATAAACACACGTGGGATTTTAACAAATGTATTTATTGATTGTTGTGTGGTGGAGTTCGTGTGGGTGTTTCACTGTGGTGACGCGGGGCTGTTTCTCCTCGTTGCGCCTGTGAAAAGCAAAATAAGGCGTATTGATTGATGACGCAAAGCAGCAAAAGGCTTGTTAATTGAGGAGCATAAAGTAAGACTCATGTTAAGTTAAATGTAACGGTAAATTGAATCTGTCATGCACCAACTTACCTCTGCCTGTTCTCCTTCTCCCAGGGTGTTCGGGCAAAAGAGTTCCCCGGGGGCTCGCGCACCTTTATTTAGTTCTGGGAGGGTAACAACCAGTGGGGAAGTGGGTAGGGGGGAGTTCAGTTGTGCTGTTTGAGTATATCTATTAATGTAAAATATTTATTGTTATTTATTAGGTTATATTTGGGTGTGTAAATATTTATTAAGATTGTATACATGTTTGGTAATAGTTTCTGTAAATATTTACTGGATATTTATGTGTGTGGATGTCTGAAGTAACCCCTTAAGTAAATGGTATGTCCCAGCCAATTATGTGAGCAGACATCCTTATATAAGGTAGCCAGTCTGTTTCAGTCACCCTGGACTGGTGCGTCTCCTCATTTGCCTCCTTGACTGCTCGAGCAATCCGACATGGGTTTGAATACTTTTGCCAGGCACTGTATATAGCACACACACAAACATATGCACTGCAGTACATCTACACAGTGTGATATGGATGCAGAACATGAACAAACACTAATAGAATGCGCACATACACACACCCAGTACACATCTTCGATGACTCTTTTCATTTTTTACCCAGTTATTATTTAATAACTTTGATTGCAATCAGTCTTGCATCAAATAGTAAATTCCATTGTGTGCAGAATGTTGCATGCATGTCTGCACAGTGTTATATTTTCACAGCTCACTGTCTGTAAATATCGCACAGTAAGTACTAGACTACGAGAGAGTTGCAAGCCTGCAAATGTAGAGTTATTTAAAGCTTTGAATGCTGGAGGTTCTGGAGGTGTGGCTACAGCAATTGCGCAGGATTGGCATAGCCTGTGGTGGTGGAGTGGTGGGGCCCAATGTGATATCTTTACATGGGGCCCAAAATCCCTGGCCGCGCCCCAGTATGGATGTAGTGATCTGTGTAATCTTCGGTGCACAAGGGCAACACGATGCTCTATTCAGCGTGAGAAAGCTTTCAATTCTCCACAAAGTTTTTTTTCCTTTGCCATGTATTTGATTTCTTTGTCTCTCTCACTCTCTCTCACACACATCCACACTGACATGTACATATGCCCATTCTCACTATCTCTGTCTCCCACTCTCTCTGGCTCCCTTGCTCTCTTGCACTGTCACATGCACATAGACATAGACAGATGCCCGCACTCTCCCTATCTGTCTCTGTCTTTGTTTCTGTCTCCTAGTTTGTGATATTTCATGGTTTCATAGCATGCAGTCTGGCTGTTTAGCTGTAGGAAACTGTGCTGCCGTCTCCGTCCTCCCATCACTGTGACTAAGAGATGCTCTGGAGAGGTGCAAGGAGATAAGGAAGAGGAAGAGGGAGAGCAGACAATCGCATTAAGACTCATTTTACCCCCATGACCAAGGCCAGAGGTTGGGATTTGAATGTGCTCCCTGTGTCCTAGAATCTGTGTGTATGTATGTGTGAGTGTGCTTGTATCTGTCTATCCCTGCCTGTCTGTTCATGCATTTGCCAAAGTGAGCATGTATCCACCCCAGCCTTGGCCGGTCTATACAGCCAATACAGTCTCAGCTTTTGTAGACATGCTCACATTAAAGCAAGCACAAATTAACATTGCGTTGTAAAAGGAGGGCCGGCTCAGTGATATGCAACAATCTGCATGATGAAAAAGCCCCTTGGAGTAAGTCTTGGAAAATGACACTGCACAGTGTTGTCAGCACAGCAGTGGAGCTGTCAATGCAACAACACAACATGCTGTTTGGATCCATGGGTGAAGCCTCTTGACATCAAAGGTGGCACACAAAGGAACCGTGTTTCCTTTTACTGTTGTCTGCACCTGTCAAAATGGTGTGTTTGTTTTTTTGTTGGGTTTTTTGTACCCTGGCCCTCCTGCTCTGTAGCCCCACAGAGACCCCTAGTGGAATTGGAAAGTACATCTGTGTGT
>OOFE01050292.1:13063-42553 GCA_900323365.1 Monocentris japonica
AATTCTCAAAACACACATACACAGACATACTCTCTCGCTCACTCAGACACACACACACACAAACCTTATCTCTGGACTGTAGACAATATTTTTGTTGAGCTGCGGGACAAAATGCAAAACCGTTCGCCAACTCAGAACCTTTTTTTAGTCTCCAAAACAGATTTTCCCTGTTATATGGCTTCTGACCGTACTAGACTGTGCTAGAGGGCCAAATTAGAACAGGCCTTGGTAAAATAAAATCCCTATTATCTTTGAACTAGCAAGTACCCAATTATACGCCACAGTTATCTCCCATCTCACAGACTTCTGAGCCCTCGCCACGGGGCCGATGAGCATGGAGCGCTAATGAAGAGATGCTGAATCACCTCTTTGCTTTCCTGAGCGCACAACTGATGGTGCCTCCTTGATCAGTTGCAGCTTTTTCTTCCGGCTCAGACCCATTCTTGGGCTTTGATGGTGTGTTTCTTCCCTGGTGAGCCTGTCGCGGCACAGGCCACACACTCCTCGGCTTGTTATAGGCTGCAGTACGTGTGTGATAAGTATGAAAGAAGAATGAGACGTCCAAGGCCTCCTGACAGAGATAGGGGGAAAGAGAAAGCAGCAAAGAGAGAGCAGCAGAGACAAAAATTGCAGTAGCAGTGAGCATCACTAACTTGTCAACGTGTATTCCTACCAGACCTCCAGGATCATCACCTTCTGTTACCTCATATCCTGTTTCCTGTCTTCCACAGGAAATCCTGTCAACCTGACGTGCAGAGCTTTCTTCGGATACAGCGGAGACGTCAGTCCGCTCATCTACTGGATGAAGGGGGAGAAGTTCATCGAAGATCTAGATGAGGAGAGGGTTCAGGAGAGTGACATCAAGTAAGTTGTTTGAATTCAAATCCTAATCATTGATGGCGTGACAGAGACCACAAAGCTACAGCCTATCCATATTTCTGGAATCACAGAAGTGACACATCCAGTTATGGCATGTCTTCAAGGTTCAAGGTTTGGTCTCACCCCATTGACATATTTTCGAAAAGCACATCATTATTAGAGTTAAATAATCTGTCACATTTTCATACAAATAAATGTCCATTTTGCTACTCTCCTTATATCTTCTCGTTATATCTATCACAGACTGATGTAACGCAATGAAATGTGATTCAACCTATAGCCAGTTCATGAAAGCAGCAGCAACAATAGTTTGTACAATAAATAGAAGAAGAACTGGGTAGAACCGCAGTCTTTGATAGACAAGTGATCTCCGGGAAGTGCAGTGCAAAATCCCCACAGCAATGAGCACTTATGTCATTGTAATGGCATGATGTAAAGATTTCATCAAAATCAAAAAATAATGAGGATTACCAATTCAGGCCATTGAGTGTTTATTTCTAATCCAGGTGAGATTAAAGGGAAACTTGAACCACATGTTGTAAGACATTCATGAGATACTGCTAACCTACAGCAAAGGGCCTATGGGCTGAACCTTTAAACCACCATTTAAACCCAGTTACCACAAATATCTGGTCACCCAGGTGGAGCAATAAATGGAACATTGCCACCACCAAGCTATTTCTGAAATGATATCCATGAATGTTTCATATGGCTGTTCAATAATGCAGACGGCTATGCATTCTTTATAATCGTATGGCATGTATATGTGCACAGGACAGGTATTGCTCCAACAGTGGTCAGTATGCTTTGTGTTGGTAATCACTTTGCACGAAAAGATAACTGGGACGAGGGAATAGCTGAGCAGTGGAGTGGATGGAAACTCCGCTGAGTCCAATTTACTGCATCAAAGCAAATATAGTGCACAGCTTCTCTTTTAATTGAATCTAGAAACACAAACATACTTCGGTAGCCAATAAAGAAGTCGCCCTTCATGCATTTATCTATCCTTCATTAGGAGTGTTAACATCATTACTTGAGAAAACAAATACAGTTAGACATTACTCGTTACTTCTCTTCACAGTAATAAAAGTAAAAGTAGTTACGTTACTCGTTGCTGTGCATTTTCCTGTTGTGCAGATCAGGTTTCTGCACTCTAGTGTGCATTCACATTGTTTATCCCAGAATCAGTTGAAAGCCTGATGGCCAAACACACGCTGCATGAAGATGCTTGGCCGTGGAGCAATACTATTGGCTAACAGCTTGTGGAAGAAGCCAGACCATGTCTTCTGAATGGCTGGTAGGAAGCTGCCATTTTCTTAGCTTTGGTTGATGTTGCAAGACAGTAGATACAAGCTTCCTTCTTGAAAATATTGCTCACCTCAGTTTTCAGGTGGTAAATACTACTTTCTTTAACTTCCTGTTGACATAACCAACAAGGAAAGTATCTGTAGTCAAGTGAGGGGAATGAGCATTTCCTTTGGCTTAATGAGAAGTTGGTGTTTTCCTGATAGGTAGACTGGCTCTTTGCTTTGGTTTATGCTACGTTCTTGTCATATCAGAAGCAGCGAAAGAACAGGATGACATCTCAGCAGCAGATATTGGTTGCTTTTCCTATAGTTAGTTGATAGTATTATTGTGAATATAACTGATTTTTTTTTTTTATTAACTTGGCCTGCCAACATCGCTGGATTTGCTGCTGTGCTTGCTGTGTTGACACACTTCCACAATTGGTGACGCCAAGTGGCAGATAGTGGAGCCTACAAAAAATGTCCCCACATGACCTACTTGTAACTATCACTAGGCAGACATGAACAGTTTTCCCAGTGATGTGAACATTTTGCTGGCTGCAGTCGTGTTGGTTGATTGGGCAGGACAACAGCTGGGTCTGAAAAATTGATTGGTTAACTGGCCAAGAGGAAAGGCGGACCATGCTATATCATTGGTTGGCTTGCTTAGAGAAGAAGTCAGACTAGCCATGTGATTGGCTGCTTGGCCGAGACCAAAGTTGTGTGATTGGTTGCTAAACTCAGGGAAGCTGATCCTCTCTTTATTATTGGCCACGGGGGCTGTAAAAAGGCCATCATTTCTCTGGTTGGTGTGCTCAGAGTGGAACAATGGACTTGCAATCTGCTTTTACTGCATCTGTGTCTCCTAGATGATGAAGTCATCCTCAGGCAGTGAGGGTCAATCAGAGTACTCACCCTCAGAATAATCAATCCTCATCATCTACAGATGACTCTGTCTGCTTAAACACAACAAAAGTACACGTGTGATGAAATGGAGACACTCATGTCAGCAGGAGACACCATCAGTTTTCAGCTGTCAACTTTGCAACCATCACTTTTTAATACTCTGTTTGATTAGCCCTCCAATGTGATCGAAAACAACAGAACTGTTTTCTCACTTATGTTTGCCTTTCACAAACAAAGAACAGTGAAATTCCTTTTTTTATAATTGACCTTTATTCAACCAGACAGGTTAACGAAGAACACATTCTCAGTTAGTGACAGCCTAGCAAAGGGTATCTTGAGGGGAAGGGGATGGGAAAACATTACAAATCAACAAAATAAAAGGAATAAATAATTTGAGCAACAACAGAGAATGGCAGTACGGCAGAATTAGAATGATTGAAGACCACATATTTCTCCAGTAGTGCAGTCACTGTCTCTGAAATGTGGTTTGAAATGTGCAAGTGACAAAGTTTCATTGCGTATTAGCAGTAAAGAGGACATTCTTCATCATCTGCTCCAAAGAAAGGAGGGAAGTGTATCAAATTCAACAACTGAGGGAACAAAACAAAGAGCAAAGTGTGTAACTTTTTTTCAACAAACTATGAGTCACTTGCCGTACTCATTTACTTGTGAAAATACAACTGCTATTTTTAGCTCTAAAATATACATTTCTTGTTCTTACTTTATAATAACATGCACACAGGGTTGGATAGTAATGGAGTACTCTAAATACAAAAAAAAACCTTAAAGAATATTTTTTTCTGATTACAGATATTTTTAGTACTTTACTTTTAATTAGTATAACTTTATGGGAATACTTTAAAGTGAAAGCGTGAAACTTTGAAGGAATTGAAATAGTGGCAGGTGTTCCTATGTCTTTATAAAATGTGGCACAGAAGAAAATTTGTGTTTGTATGCAAACCTGAAATAAATTTCCTGAACTTTGTAATTTTTCACTTTTTGACTCTCACCTGTACCAAACTCCCAAAGCATACATAACATGCATTCAATAATTACAGTCTGAAATATCATTACAATTACTAAAATATCAAAAAGAGATGTTGCATACAGTGGGGCACGCTGACATGTTTATCTTGTTGCCATGGGTACATGTAGTGGTGCGAAAGCCTTGAGAGCTTTTTTTCTTATTCACTTTTGTAACTTCAGTTAGTAAAGCAGTTTTTGGCCTGTCTCACAAAGTTCAACATATTCAGGGTATATTTGCGATCACTGACTTCACAAAACCAAGTAATGGCAATCTCGCTTTGTGGAACAGCTGTCGGGGGGCCTGTCTTCACAGCAGGATTAGTGGGTTAGCGAGCTAACTTTGGGCTTAACCCTGGCTTTTCATTCTCATGACGGCAGCTCACTTTTAAGTGGTGGTACATCACCATGGTAACTCAGGCTGCACACCTAACCTGCTCCAGAGCAGGTGATGTTCAGGATATCGGATCCAAACATATAAAAAGCCAGCCTCCTCACCAGCCAACTCTCTGAATTTCTAGAGGATCCTGTGGACTTTTTTTCAATAACCTTTATTGCAAAGGAAGCCAGATATGAACAAAAGCATTGCATTCAAATGAACGAGACAATTAATGGTATCGATTCAACAGATAATAAGGAGGGCTCTTCTCAGGGCCCTTTGCTTCCCCTGATGATCAGCGATATAATAAATGTTGGTAAAGTTTCCAGGCCTTTTACCCACTCTGGCTAGAAAAGAGGGGTTCTATCAAATAGCAGGCAGCTCACGTTAGTTGGCTATACTTATCAATAATGAATGAAATTTACTGTTGCGTATTAAGTGCGTACAGCCCTTGGAGACACGAGGCAGAACTGAATAGAAAATATTTTCACAGCCTCAGTATGAGTCTGTCAATCAATCAATAAAGAGTATGTCCACTGTGCTTTAATGAAGGGGCCGTGATAACCCTATGCATTTACACTTTCTGCCATTTTCCCCCAGCAATCCTCTCTGGCCTCGGCAGCAGCAACAGTGTTACTTTTCGCTGTTTTTGTATTGCTCACATTCATTCATAGTTTGTTCATAAAGGTTATCTGCTCATCTGTTTCTTTCCCATGCTTCTCACTTTTAGAGTCTACAGAACAGTTAATTGTTGGCAGCATGTTTACATTACCTCACAATTATCTGACAGTTTTTTATTACTTATTTTTACACACTAGTTGTGTTCTGATATTGTATTTCCTTTTCCTTGCTGAATCCCATTACTTTTGCTGCTGGAATAATCTAATTTCTAATATTTTCAAATTTCAATCTTATCTTACATACGCTGCTCTGGATCTGTCTGGGGTTTGTATTTGTTACAAACCCCGCCCCTTTGAATACACTCATAGCTGGTTTGGAAAATCTGGGATAACGCTATTCATTGCAATTTTGATGAGGTAACTAACTGTAATGGATTAACGTGACCAACCCAGCCCTGCATGCAGACTTCAGAACCTGGGTGATAAAGAGACAAATGGATGTGCTTTGTTTTAATTTGATTGGAGCTAGTAGCCATAAACTAACATGTAGAATTTGGTGTAGCGCCGCAAACAGTTTTCAGTGTTCCTTGAATTATGGAATATCTCCTATCATTACAACTTACCATTTTGTACTCACCACAGCGTCACTGAATAATACCTTCACTGCAAAAACTGTCCATTTGAACAAGTCTTTCTGTCTCATATTCAGTATTAACCCATAGGAAAGCAAAATCTAAGATCCTTTTCAACCTAGAGACTAAAGGCATTTTCTCCTAATTCTCATATTCAACTCAAGAGAAACAACCACATATCAGCTCATGTTTATCTCACTCTGCTCAAAACAAGAGATCTCCAAAAGTTCTAAAATAAGTGTCTTTTAACTCTCCTGGATATGAGACCATGACATTAGAGAGAGATCTCAAAGAAAACTCACTGATGTTTCATGACTCCCTCTTCTCACGTTTTCACATCCTGCTGCCGCCATATAGTAGGGGCTTATTACCATTTCATATGTCACATGTTAGCATCTTCAAATGTATTACATTACATTACATTACAGTCATTTAGCAGACGCTTTTATCCAAAGCAACTTACAATAAGTGGATTCAATATAGGTAGGCATGAGAACTACTAGTCACCAGAAATTGTAAGTGCATTTCCTTCCTAAACAAGCATCTAAGAGCAGAACCAGTGCTAAGGTAAAAGTGCAATAAGTTAGCTACCTACTTTTTATTTAAACAAATAAGTGAAGCAAATAAACAAGAGCTAAGACAGGTGAGTGAAAACAAATACGCAAGTGCTAAGAGGAAGGGTCAGGGTGGTGTTTCTTGAAGAGGTGGGTTTTCAGCCTGCGGCGAAAGATGGGCAGCGACTCTGCTGTCCTGACGTCAGTGAGGAGTTCATTCCACCACTGTGGGATGATTATCTCATAGAGTCTCAGCAATATATTCGCTCCTTAGGGGTTTTAGGAGAAACATTTCAGATATAGGTGATCAAAAATGATACAAAATTGAGATCCTCTGTATTTGTTAAGAGATGAAGAAAAGATGACTGAGCAAATCCTACCGTCATACTAGAGGAGTGATCCGCATTATTTCTAGAAAAAAGTGAAACTGTGTTGGAAACAAGTTTTTAATACTGAATATGAGACAAAATTACTTGTTAAGATATTTTGAATGGCTTACACACTTAGTGATACACACTTTGACACGCACACATTTGCACACGTTTCGCCTCGCTGTACTCCTACACGTATGACTGGGAAAATCCCTGTTGTCGACAAATGCTGTCTAATGAAAAGGTTAACTATAAGCAGCATGACAAGGCCGGGAGGAGAGTTAGCGGCCTAGTCAGTGACCTGGCATTTAGAGATGTCTCTGTTAGTCTGGCTGGCATGCTTAGTCCAGCACTCAGCACAGCTCTCTATTGTGAAGGACACCAGGCCAATTAGAGCCTAGAGGATTTAGATGCGGGTGGGGAGCTGGTGGTAAAATAAAGATCTGAAAAAGAGAGCAACAGAGGAAATTGCAAAAGCGAGAGGGCATTGACGAGTGGGTCATGTGTGGCTGGGAACCCTGCTTTCATATGCTCGTCAAATGAGGTAGAGAGGTAAGAGATCAAAACTCTGAAGTGTGTTTGTGTGTGCAGGGGTGGAAGCACAGAGGTTTGTGTCCATAGGCGCCTACATGCACGCTCATGTTTTTTGGGTGATACCGTATATTTTTTTTTATTTTTAGTTGAATCCGCACCACTTATATCTCACTCTCTCACGTCATCCCATGAGCTTTTAGCTTTGAAATGGAAATTAATCACACAGGAGTATTCTCTGAGGGGTTGCCTGCAATACATGAAATGGAGCTTTCAGCACAAAGCCTCACCATTGAGATTCCAGACGTGGCGTAAAATTTTGTGGCCGCAGAGCAAGACTCCGTAGCTCTCAGAGGTGAAATCTACATCTAGGATACTGACACCATGTCATGCTACTGAGACTGAAAGCCAAAAGAAACTTGAAACATGGGAATTCAAGCCCTCTTTGAACAGAGGGCTTGAATTAAAATCCAGATTACCCCAGATTACCCATGGGCAATCTGGGTGCTTATGGGGTGTAGTAATGCTCCCATTCTGTCAAATATGTGGAAGTCAACATGGATAGCAATCAACAAACATACAAATGGATCTTTACATTTGGTTCCCCAATGGTTTCAAAATTGGTGGTTTTGTGTGTACCTTGCTAGCGTGTTTTTTCCTGTTTTTTTTTCCCACCTAGCAGTGAAATTCCATGCATGTCTACAGCTGAGAACTTTTCTCTTACTGGACTGTATTGCCAGTTCTCCACACTTAGAGAATTTGGTATGGGACGGGCTATGCTTTTTCTAGAGCGAACCATAGTCTCAGATTTGCTGACCTTGACCCTGACCGCATTACATTTGACTGTAAGCCAGTCCAATGAGACCAAAAGGAGAGCAACATCTTCAAACAGCAGAGATGCCACTCCAATGTCACTGAACTGGACACTGTCCAGTCCTAAGCTTTGCCTTGATATCCTGTCCATGAGTACTACAAACAGAAGAAGTCTGCAGCTGCTGTCATTGCAGAAGCCAAAGCCTGGATGTGGGAGAAGTTTGGACAGGCTATGGAGAATGACTTGTGGCCGGCTTCCAAGAGCTTCTGGCAAAACATTTTGTTACTCAGGAGGGGCTGGCAGACATTGCTCAGGCTGTTCTCAGCAGGGACAGGAAAATGCTGACCTTGACTGGGAACATTGTTAGGATAAGAAATACTTTGAGGGACTCCTAAACATGACATGCTCTGTTGAAGAGGCAGTGTTGGAAAGTTCTGGAGGGTCTTAGCCATGTCCTTGGCAGAGCTCACTGAGGTAATTAGAAAGTCTTCAGTTGGTAAATACTGAAGGCTGGATATCGTTGGGGTGTCATTGTTCATGTCTCTTCAATATCACATGGATTTTGGGGGCAGTGTCTGTGAACTGGCAGACAGGGGTGGTGGTCACCATGATCATTTTGCCAAGCCTTATTCTTTAAACACTTCTATTGGATGGATCAGTGCTTAGCAGTAATTCAGTGAATAGTAGCAACATCACTCCTTTTTCAGGAATTTTTCAGAAATTTGGCCAGGCAGTTTGAAAACTGGAACACCTCCCCCGCTAACTGATGCAACAGTGTGATTCAAGCCTGCTAACTTGCAGCCAATGTCTACTGGGTAATCTGTGGCTGAATATCATTTTACATTTCAAGTCTATTTTTCAGATAATCTTCTCTCGTCCAGTCTGAGACTACCTTTGAGGTGTAAGGTCTAACTTTTGTTACACAATTGTTGAAGAAGCGCAAGTATAGCATGACAAAACAACGAGTTAAAGAGTTCACGTGTCGAATTGAGTCTTCTGGGGGAGACCATGTGAGAATATTGGCGGGGCATATTGGGGGTCAATATTTTTGCGGACTGGCCGTCTGTGCGGGGGTTCCACGGCCTGGTGGTTGGGGACCCCTGATGTACAAGACATACTGTATCTATATTTGGTCAGCGATTTTTGTGTACTGCCAACAGGACTCTCACTTATTATACATAACATACCATTAGCTTTCAGGTTGATGGCCTGGTGTTTTGTTGAGACAGATATGATATAAACCTCAGTTTAATTTAAAGCCTAGATAGCTAAATGTAGTAAGTTAGCCTTGGAACATTTTTGACAGTCTTGGACCTGTGTTAATGCTTACACCTGAATTTGGATTAATGGCATGAATTTAATGCCATATATCCTAGACAGACATGTTGGCTAATTGTCTCTGCATATAGAAATGACCTTGTATTAGTTACAGTACCTGATGTAAAATGTTCATTGCAAACACAGGAATCTCCTATGATGTCCTCCGTCCAGTCGGTTCTTCTAATAGCTTGCAAAATGAAGTTCCTGATTTCGTCTCTTTCTGTTTTGACAGCCGGTCTTTTTGCAACCACTTCGAGCGGTGACGCTAAGAATTGGTCTATATGATCACTGGAAGTCAGAGTTGATTGTGAAATGACTGTGAGGTGTGTGTGTGTGTGTGGCAACAGACTCCTCACTGTGCACAGCATCAAGGACGCTGGTGTGTTTTCACGCCACCAACAAACACGCCACTCATTTACATTTCATTTTCATTCTCAAGCAAACAAAGATTGATTCCCAGTGACGTTCTTCCCCTCCAACACCCATTTAACTAAGACCATTTATCCCATGTTGAGTCACACATGGACGCTTTTTTTTTTTTTCCTCTTTAAAAATCCATCAGTGTGGATCCATATCCCAACCTCATGTCTCTGCCTGGCCAGCCACACAATGGAGAAGGATGGGGGTTTGAAAAGCTCACAGGAATTAAGGGGAAGGAAGGAGAAATTAATTTCTCTCTCACACATGGGTTATATCGCCACAAGCCTTAGCCTAGGAAGTCATTTGTGACGGAGTCGTACATTTCTGCAGAGCACCAGGTCAAAAGGTGCGACTTCATAATTACTTTTTATGAAGCAGCTGGTTCATGTAGCTACAGGATGATCTTCTCTAATGGTGCTCCATTGTACAGGGTCAGTAAAAGAAATCTCACTATGGAGGAAACCAGTTATGGGGTGCATTTTTTTAAAGCTAAACTAAGATATTGCTACAGTAGTAATGGTTAGATTGTACTTCTTTATCCACACAGCAGTTTACAATCCGCCTTGTTTATCCGTTCTTTGATCAACAAGAATTGAATTAGTTTTCGTATTCAGATGCCCTGCAGCAAGCAGCAGATGAGGAGAGAGTGGCCAAGTGGCACTTATACCTTTTCGCATTATTAGCCCCATGCATCATTAAAAAGGAGTTTGAAATAGCTGCAATATCTGTAACCTTAAAAAGCTTTTCCCCATATATCGTTTCTGCTTTTGCACACCAGCCCAGCAGGAGAGACTAAAACTGTCATTGTTTTCCTGTTGTTCCGTTGTTGCCATGGTAGTTGGTTATGAATCCTTTCATCTGGCAATTATGTGTCCAGTCATTGCCCACATTCACCCCCGCGACTACCACCCATCCATCTTTGTGGTTTTCTAGAAGAAAAAGCCATACTGTCTGGCTTCTAGTAGTTGAAAATGTCTGTTGCACTCACCGCTGGTTATTAAATAGCAGTCAGGCTCTTCAAAAGATTGGTTTAGTCAGAAAGTGCTCAGAAAGTGTTTAAGGGATACCTTGACATTTTGAAGTTTGGTCGTCATTTCTTACTCATGGCTTGTTAGCACTGTCAGCACTTCTCCTTGAAAAGAAGGCAGTTCAATTAGTTGCAGCTTGATGCTGTTGTACCCCTTGGTTTAAATGAGGAAGGCTGATAATGCTAAGAAGCCCTTTCAGTTTCATGTTTATTGTTATGCACCACACACCAAGTCACATTCCTTGTATGTGAAAACATACTTGGCAATAAAACTGATTCTGATTCAGGGAAAGAGCACAACACAAATGTAGAAGCTTTACCCCACCAAGTGTCTGTTGAAGGAAAAGAACCAGCAGCAGTGTGACTGGTTGGCACCGTAGTGCAGTATGACAGTCACACTATTATCACTGTGCCAACATGTCACAACAAATATACATCAAGGCACTTTGCGAGTCAACAAAGGAGTATTTTTCATGGGGTAATGCCATCAGTTCTTGTCAGTCACAGGCTGTCACCTCATACCTTTGGTCCCCTTGATTGACTAATAAGTTAACCCTGAAAAAAAACCTGCCACGAATGATAGATTACATTCATCATTTACAGAATTTAGGTTGCCTAGCAGCAACTCTTTCAAAATTCCTCGGGGTACAGATGCTCGTTTTTCTTCAGAAAAATCTGTACTTATGACATTTTGAGTGCCCGCTGCCTGGAACTGCCTGGCATTTGGAGAATCCTTGTTGTCCATAGCTGGGCCTCAGTCCCTCAGGCCTCCTCTTTCTATGAAGGTAAATTACATTCAAAACATATAGATTTGAAGTTGTGTTGTGGAATTTGTAGTCATACTGAGAATACTGTATTGTGGTAAGGTACTTTGATGTACAACTCAAAGTCCGTGATAAGGAGCGTGGCTTTGTTGTAATTGGTGGAGCACTCTCTATTTGAAGCAAACCATTACAAGTCATCTTGTCATTGTTTACCAGCAAGCAACGGCCAACACATTCAGTTTTAATCTACCCACTGGGTGCGCTCCTTTTCATACAATGTCACAACTCAGCAAGATGCAATGACGAGCGTGTCTTTGAAATTGAGGGGAAACATTTACCAGTGAGAGGAGGCGGCAGCCTAAACCCTAAATGAGTTGAACATGGCAGATCTGTCAGAACACTCAAAACAGCTAATTGTATCATTTATTATTGACAGTGAAATATCATCGCCACACAGCAGCTCTGATTCTTCTAGCAACTACATGCTGGCTGCACTGCTGTATGTTAAGTAATTGTTATATTATTGGCTCAATCTGTTGTAATGGCACAGTGAGCATTTTCATCGTCTACAATCATACAATTTATCTTCTCCTGTAGACCTAGGTCATCTGGTATAATCGCAATATTGAATGGCTTTGTCCTCATTGTGAAAAAATATAACACTGCAAACACATGGCCAGCATTCTTGGGAATCAGGTCGTATCTTGAAGAGACCACTAACAGCTGTGGTCACAAGTGTTTTGGATATTCTTTTACAATGGAAATGATCTGATATTACCTGAACTAATTTGCTGTGAACATAATGAATTGTAGGCATTAGGCAATATTTGACCTCATAATAATAATCCCATCATTTCCGCCACACTAGAAACTGCATCTGACCTTCAGACTAGACCTTCCCTGCTGTGCTTGTGTTTGTATTGGTCATGTGTGGTCGCAGCTGACAACACGCCACTCCTGCCGGTGAAATTTAGTGGGGGATCCAGCAGATTATGTGCACGTACACCGGGAAGCAAACGGTGTGAACCCAATGTGAACCCCCACGCACCAATATCAGCCATCACATAAATTAACCAGCCTTGGCTAAGGTCTCTAAACACGTATGCAACTGCCAAAAATGGTGGTGCTATACACGTAAAACCCACATGCTCAGGCAGGTTATCGAAAGGCATTCTGGCATTACACACACTCCTGAGATCGGCCCAGTAATGCCACAGCCTTCTACCGTGGGGGGTAAAGTGCCTTGCTCAATACCACCTTTAGGACTAATCATTATGAGGGTTTGGAATCTCTCATCCTCTTCTAACAATATTGAGACACTTTTATAATGAGACTTTTTTGCTCACCCACCTTCCACAAGGAGATCAGAGTGCAGGCTCAATCACAGTAGTTGCTAGGGCTTCAATGTCAGCAGGGCAGACGCTTGCTGATACTGGGGCTTGATCCCGAGTCCTCCAGTTGAAGGCTGGTATCCTTTACTGTTGCTGCACCCCCATGTTTCATTCTGTGTTAACTGTGACAGACATCTAATCCCATCTTTTCCTGTGTTCTCTATCGCCCCCTGCAGGACAATCCGGGAGCACCTGGGAGAGCAGGAGGTGTCCATCTCTCTGACCATTGACTCTCTGGATGAGGGCGACCTGGGCAACTACTCCTGCTATGTAGAGAACGGCAACGGGCGACGACAGGCCAACATCCAGCTCACCAAGAAAGGTGGGACTAGTACGCAGGCATGCACACACACAAATACACATACCAGCATAGATAGATGGAGACCTTGATATTCAATAACGCCGTGTTTCAGCTTCAGAGGGGAAAGACACCATTTAATACCACTGGCCTTCACTTTGAGAACAGAGTACATCACTTGCAGTAATTTACTGAGTAGAAAGAAGAACAACTAGCAGGATTCAGGGAATGTACCAGTTGTTTTTAGCCTCAGGGAACAAAAAAATAGGGCAGTTCTGTAGAGAGTGTGAAAAGCCTATTCAGTCCATCTCAGCCTGAGGAACTATTAGTTTGCAGAGAGAGAAAAAGTGCTTTCGGAGAGAGGCAGCATTCGGTGTTGTGATACCAGACGAGCTGTCTGGCAGTGACCTCCCCCAACACACACACACACACAAATCCTTCTTTGATCACAGAACTCTATCACTCAGACACTTTCTCATCTTTCATCACTGGCTACTGAGGCATTTACAAACGCTGCATGTTGTTGCCCCCCCCCCTTCTATTCAAGCAAACATTCTTGAGTTTTGCCTGTGATTTTGCTTCATCGTGGATGACTGTTTCAGAGCTGATTCAAACGAGACGGGGTCTCTCTGCAGCCTTAAAGTTGTCAGCGTTGAATACATTTCCATCGTAAGTTATTTTTCCTCTTTTAAGCTTGCAGCTTTGATGGCAGCCAGTTCCCCTCCATTTGCTATATTAAAAGGGGTTTACGCTGCACAGTCAAATCTTGGAATAAACCGGAGAAGATTAGCCTGGTCCTCACAGGATTGAGGGACTACCAGAAATGGACCCGTCCCCATGTTTACATTTTGTGCATCCATGGTGCAGAGCAACACAGGTCAATGTTTATGCTGCTTCGTGAAAATCATCAAACTTTGGTTGTCCCTGAGACTCGAGATGGATTTGGCCTATTTGAATGAGTCATCTCAGTGGAAGTGTGTCTTTGCATCGCTATTAATGTTCTGCCTCTCAGCAGTGACATGGTCTCTGGGTTATTCCAAGTCTTCTTCCAGTCTTGCACACACTCTCTCTCTCATAGGCTCTCTGAATATGGCACAGGATAAGGCACAATTCACTTCACCTGCATTATGTTAGTGGTTAAGTCAGTGCCGTTGTCACAAGCAAAAACTTATTTGTTACTTAAATAGCTCAACCACATCTTGGCTCTTCTTCTTCAGACCTGTTTCACCTGTCACCAAGTCACTGCAAATCTAGGCCATTTTTTATCTATTCTGTGTGTCTTTGCCAGATTTGCCCTCCAGCTGCAGAAAAAAACATGTAGAAGTTTTTACATCTACATACAGCCTTTATAGAGGCTTTGCAATTGCGTCACAAATCTCCCAGCCACCATATCTGTTGCTATCATGGAGGTCCGGAATAATGGCTAAATATATAATATATAAAAAGAAAGCTAGCTGGTGAACAGTGTGATGTGGTAGATTTGTTTTGTGCTTGCCCCTCTGGTCCTCGTCTCTACTCCAAAGCACCAAGAGTTGTAGCTTAAGACTCAGTATGCCAGTGTACTCGACATTAATAGCACAACTGGTGTTAATGTCACAATGACAAAGCAGTTTTGTGATGGCGAGTTTCTTCATGGCTATATGTTATCATATCTTGCTTCATTTTAGGATGAAGCGCATGGCACCCTTTCAAAACCGGGTTTCCTTGTTCCGTGTGTGAGGGAGAAAGCCAGTGTTAATGTGACAGATGACGTTCAAGTCCAGGTCACTCAAGTGAGAAACCAAATATGTACTAGTCGGCAACGGACTCTGCAGTCTCAACTTTATTAACATTCAAGCTGGTGTTACTGTGCCAGTCATGGTCGCAGATGGAAAAAAATACACAGTCACAGTCAAAAACAATTGAATGTGAATCTTTCCAGTCCTGTCCCAAAACCTCTTACTTCTCTTTTAATTTAACCTAAGCCCTTAGTTCCTGGCAACCAGCGTCTCAGTGCAATCATGTAGATTTCCTCTCGATAATTGTTTTCTTTATTGCGTCTGCTGGCACCGTATGCTCTCTGTAATCAGTTATTAATGGAGGCCCAGTCAGACGCCATCGTTGCATTCAGGTCCTGTTCTGAGATGGCTCTGCGCTCTCTGATTTATCACAGATTGGACCAGCTCTTTTGCCTCTGTGTTGGCAGGACAAGGTGAGGATAATTTATTGTTTGAAGTGGCAAATTGTGCCTCCAAGTGTATGACATACGACAACGAATTACAGAGAGCCAGGAAGTGACCATGGCGTGGAGGGAAAAGCATGCAAGACAGACCTTGGTTTTTGATGTGGACTTTGTTTTGTTTATAGTGTAAAAGAGACAAAGTGAGAGAGGCAGGGACATGAAAGAGTGGCATTTTAGTCTGTCTGCGCTCTTATGTATCAAGGCCAAACCTTGAGTGTTGATAGACTTTGTTTACAGCTTTGTGTCCAATCCATATCCAGGATCACAGAAAAAACACAGTTTCTCTAATCTACAAACAGTAACTGCAATTCATCACACCATACACACACTCCATGGTTTCACGATTTTCACTGCTGCTCTCCTCTCTATCTTTCTCTCCCTCTCTTTCCTTGAAGGGGCAGAGAGAGAGACGTGATGAATCGCTCGGGGTCTCGTGGCTCCATCAAATCCACTCTCCTCGTTGTTAGTGGCTAATTTGTCTTAATCTGTCCCACCGCAACACTGCTACCATACGGGTGCCAGGCAGAGAAGAATTGGCCTCCTCCGCTGTAATCTCTGATGCTTGAGGAGCAGCTGGCTTGTTACACTGTTCAGATATTTGAGAACAGAGAAGAGGAGTTTGCTGGATCCAGGCTTGTGTATTGCTCGTTAGCCATACTGCCTTTCAAAAAAGCAAACTAATTCAGGATTCTTCCCAGGTCGAGATGAGAGGAGACACGTGTGTGTATTTGAGTTTGGTTGAAGGTCGTGCCTGGACAGGCGTGATAAAGCAGCATGGGTCATGCTCGTTAGCTTTTGAGAACATCATCCTTCATCATGGGAGCTGTCAGGCTGATGGCCACTGCAGTAGGGTGGGCATCGCGCACTCCAACGAGGTTAAATGTGTGTCTGTGATGGATGGTGATGCCAGTGAAGGCTGACCACCCAGATTTTGTGAGGTGTAGCCAGCAGGAAATGTTGCACTGCAAGAGGTGGAGTGACAACCAGACCATGGAGCCTAATGGTTGAATCTGTTGTCCTGTAGTGTGTGAAATGTCATCTTTTCATCCATCTGGACAACGCTGGTATAAATTTGGCCTCTGCTGACTATTTTTGTATTTAATTCACTCTGAACCTTTCTTAATCCAGTAAAAAATGACAAGGTGTTAAAAAACTGCAGTGTGAAACACAAGTGGAATATCAACAGTAAAGCCCAGTGGTCTGAATTTAGCGTCCATGATGCTACGGTTACACTTGTCATTTGAACGTGACTTATCATCCATTCGAGGCAGGATGCAGTGATCTGGATGTATTAAAATCAGATCTTCAGATATCAGAATGACTTTCATTCATCCTGTGCACCATTGGCCCCAGGTCATGGTAGGACATTCCTCACAATGACAGGCTAGGTTACCTTGTTGCATAAGTGTTAAAGCTGTATTGGTGCAAGTTATTGTTGCTGAATTTGAAGTTCAAAGCACTGCATGTGTCCACTGTTATTTATGGTAACGTACTGCTGCCATCCGTAAACGGTAAAAACATGCAGACCTGAGGCAAAATATTTGCAAATATTTTGTCCAGTTTGTTTTAGCCAGTGCTTACAGTGCCATGTAGATAATCCAGTGAGTGCTAGAAAGAATTTGAGAAAATGTTCGTCAATTTACCTGAAGCTATTTGAACTGATAGTTTGCTTCTTCCTTTCCCTCCCACTCTCACTCTAATAGCTGAGCTGATGTACACGGTGGAGCTGGCCGGAGGTCTGGGAGCCATCCTACTGCTGTTGATCTGTCTGGTGACCCTCTACAAGTGCTACAAGATCGAGCTCATGCTCTTCTACAGGAACCACTTTGGCAGTGAGGACATAGATGGAGGTAAGATGAAATATAATCTACCATACCACAACATATGCCATTTGATGGATGCTTTCCAAATGGTGGCAGTATTAGAGCCATGCTCTACCCACACAAGACCACCTGGGCCTTTTTTGAAATTTAAAAATGCACCCATCTTATCAGCCTAAATCACAAAGTGGGGCTGCAATAGAGAACAGCATCCCATCCCCCCTAATTTTGCCCAAATTAAAACAAACAGGCACTTTCTCTGTCCAGAGAAAGCTAGATTCTTTTGCCTTTTGTCAAACCATGGTCATGCCAGCCACACTTTAAATGCTCAATGCAAAATAAAGCCAAGATCAAACAGTTTATGAATCTCTTAGAATTATTGAAAATAGTATTTTTGTGAAGGGGGGGAAAAATGTGAAATGAGCCTATGGGTGACTTTCAGTCAATTTTTCTCTTGAGCTGGAATCCAATGGACATGAAGATAGATGCTCAATTGACTGCAGTCATCTAGATAAGGTTTGTACTTCAGGTTGAATTCATTCCCCAATATTAAACTGCTAACTTATATTTTCCTGCTGAACAACATTAGAATATGGCATAAACTTAATTCTACTTTTTAATGAAATAGACAAGGAGAACTGAGTGAAAGTTCTGCTGCACATTAAAATTGAAAACTTTAAGGCCTTTTTGCATTCAGAAATTTAGAAGGTTAATGGCAATGGTGCCCTAGTAAGTCAGAATTTTAAAACATTGCCACCTAGGTGATGCAAGAACAGTACACAAGGAGACAGAGTCTGATATAGAGCCCAATCCAATCCAAAAACAATCCAACTAAAAATTTAAAAAAAAACCCTATTATATCCATCCGGTCTTCTCCCCACTGCTCATCTTGATCTGTTGGTTGGTGCTACACCAATCTTGCACATCTCAATTGCACCCAGGTGTTTCCTACAGAGGGTGTAGATCTCATAGCAGCATCAAAAACAAAACTATAACCAAATTCATGCTGGAGGCTGTCCAAAGTTTGCTCTACCTGAGGGTCTAGGTGTAGATAGCACTTCTAGTTGTTCAACAAGTTCGCCCAAAGGGGCAACTAAAAACATGGGTATTGAAATCAATCACCTTCCAATACAGTGGCGTCCACAGCCTCCATACGGTACAGCTTTCCCAGTTTCTGATGACAACCTATGGACAGACTATAAGGGTGTGGGTTGCAAACATGTACAGGAACTCTACCACCCACAGTAGTCTGGCCCATGCAGGCACGACCCCACACTACAGCTTCACTATTAGGTGGAATATATACTCGTCAGCTGGCTGGCCAGACATAACCCAGGAGCCCTTCTCCAGTCATGGTGGCAGTGGTGTGCTGACAAACTGCAAAGGCTTCCTGCTGTGCTTTCAGGTTCTGAGGAGACAAAACTGGTTTTGTTGGACATTTAAACAGGGCATGCCAATAACGAGCGGGTGAATAGAGCATGCATCCTTCTTAACAATCACAACCCCTCTCTCCCTCTATTTCAGGATCTATGCAGTACATGTTATTGCATTAATGTGACCTAACAGCCCAGCCATCTTAACACCGGCAATACAGACTTCTATTGTAGAGCAGTCTCCAATAAATGTTGCCATGGCTCTTTGGTCATCTGCCTCACCGGCTGACCCTACTGATTGGACCTCAGCAGCAGGGTTGGCTAGTTTAAAGTCTGCTCTGGAGTTGAGGAGCCTTTACAAAACCTGGCAATTTGTCCAGCTCACTAGCAACGGCGGCATATGGGCTTACCGTCCTCGTTCAGCCTGTGGCCATTTTGGAGCAGGGGGATCAGCAGGTGCTTGGAGAAAGGGTTTCAGCTCCTTGATGATCTCCTTGGCCACATCCTGCTCCCTCCTTCCAGTCAGCTCCCAGCAAAGGTCTGAATTTACTGGACTCACCAAAGGCAAAACATGTCCCCTCAAGACTTGTGGCAGGGGGCCATCTTTGAGTCCTAGTAACAGCTGGTCCTGCAGATTGTCGTCTGTAGGTACACCAACTGGACTGCGCTGCTGTAGCCTGCAACACAGCGCCCTCTACCGTAAAATAAAAGAATTTACTGGCTGATCTGATTTTTGCATGCAGTTTTTATCTTAGCATAGGAACAGGAGTGACATCACCATACAAGGACCTCAAATATGTAAAAACTTTAAGGGCCGTGTCACGTGCCTCCCCAGCTACCCCTACTGTAATGTCTACCTTCCTGGCTGCTGTTAGCTCTTGTGCACTTAAAAGCCCCTGAATTTGTTCCTCCCACTCACTATACCTCAACTCACACGAAGGGCCTTTATATTTAGGTAACCAAGGTGCACCAGGATATACAGGCATCATCATTATAGGACCAAATGTGTATGGTCCTTGTGTAGTGAACACTCTCAAAACCCAAATTCATGTCAGGGCCGAGTAAGTCAGAATTTTAAAACAATGCCACCTAGGTTTGGTGAGCGTAGGAACTCAAATTTGTTTTGGGTGGGACACCAGTGAAACAGTACACAAGGAGATGGAGACTGGTGTAGAGCCCAATAAATTACAGTTCATTTATAATAATATAAATGTTTAAAAATGCTCAAGCAGAAGAAATATAACTCATTAAATGAATATGAATGAAGACCCCGAGTCTCTGTCACATCCAGCCGATCCGGTCTTGATAGGGACTCTAAAAAAAGAGAAGAGAAGCCTGTATTCAGTTTGTGCGGTGGCAGATTATCCCACAACATGAATGTGTGTCCAAACAATGCCACTACTCACATGGCCATGGACAGAGGCTCCAGCTGTGAGAGAAGTAATGGATAATATATTCTGTTGAAGACTTACTGGAAAGCAAATCAAAACAAAGTCAAGACAAAAACACTAACTCTAGGGCTCTATTCTCAATAGTAACAAATTCTGATTAGGCCTGCTGGATGAGCCTTGGCTTGAGAATGCATCAAACTGAGACAAGGAGCAAGTTTTAAATTGATTTCCCCGTAATGAGTCTCTCAAGCACCAGGGCTGCAGTGAATTCAGGGGAAATCGGATTAGTTTGGAGAGGCTGAGGGAATGTATGTTGATAGAAAGAGACGGAGATAGAGAGGTAAAGGGTATTCTATACTCTACTCCTCTTCTTAGACCATCCTACTCACAGCCCTGCTTAACTTTGAGTGCTGGTACATCAGACATTTCAATGGAAGACATTACCTCTGGCTGTGTTGAGCTTTAGGCCACAGAAAGTGGAGCTTTGCCATAATGGATGGCCCAGAGGCAGTTCTGTTGAAAAAGAAAAGAAAAAAATGTTAGGCCTTGAACTTAATGCCAAACAGCAATTGTCTCCTTTAATTGTGCCACCAGAGTGAATGCTTGCAGAGAGAAACAGATTTTCAATTTGTTCTCAGGTATAAGGGGATCAGGTTCAATAAGACATAGTGAGCTGCCTCCGGAGCTCTCAGGAGACCCCTGATACTTTCCTCCATGCCGTGGTCGATTAGATCATTCCACTGCCACCTCTTGCACACACGCAAATCGCAGTCATCACGCCTTCATCTCATAGTTCAAGTGATAGTTTATATAGGATTAGTATAGTGTAGGTTTTAATATCAGGCAAGAAAGAGGCAACTGGACTTGCTTGTCTGTTGAGGGGGGTTACTGACATCCCATCTCTATGGTAACCACTGCATTGAAAGAGAAGTAGCTGCATGCAAGACATAGCTGCACACACACATTTTTCATTACCAAAGCCATTAAACCAGGTTTTCTGACACAACTAGTGCTTCTTCTCTGCATATGCCAAGAAAGAGCTTTCGTTTCACTGTGGCCACTCAGAAAAACTAATTGAACGCCTGTCTCTCCCTTTTGCCGGATGTAAAACTGTAAGGTTTACGGAACAACATGTCGTCAGTGGCGCCCTTCAGTTAAAGACCTCTCAGTTGTCAGATTGTGTGGGCATCAGTGGACTCAATAATAGGCTTCATGATGACAACAGTGGAGCGAGCTTGTCAGGGAGGTGGGAACTCGTCAACACTTTACTGTAAATAAGAAAGTCAATGTTGTCAGCTGGGTTTGGATGTCTGTCTGCGTTCAACGTAGTGTTGAGATATTGAGTGTTAATAGTTTTCACATCAGACACAGCAACAGTGATGCATCCCTTTTAATTTGCACGTTTAGCCATGTAGATGCAATTCTTCAAACATCTAAACTTCAGTCACCTTTTATATAAATACATTGTTTTTGATCAGAATGCGAGGTAGAGTCATGCACGCAGCTGCAATAAAAGACAAAATGAATGAGCAGTGCACAGGGATTGTCTGAGGCGTCTTGCTAAATTAAATAATGCAAAACCAAAGATACGATGTTCTTCAGCTCTGTAACTTCAGAGTTAAGTATGGATGTTATGGTTCCATCTACTCTCCATTAAATGTAATGGAGCCCAGAGATAACGCCTCCAACTCTCCTGGCACTCTCCACAGCAAGTTCAAAAGTTCACAATCTAACTGTGGGCTCGCCATGCACATGCATACATTACTCCCTGTGCAGTATGAGTCAGTCAAGCCGCTCCTTTGGAGTCGATGTGTGGGAAGCGGAGGGTGGAGGGGCGGTGCAGTTTCAGAGGTGTGTTGTGCTCTTACATGCACTTCACCAGTCCTCTACAGGGGAAGGACTGACTCCACAAGATGCGAGGGGAGGGTCATTCCGCCTTCAAGATTCACCCCAATATCATTCTCTCTCTCCACAGATGAGTGAATCAGCTGCACTAAAATAGCCCTTGATCTGCCTACACGCCTTTCTTTTAAAAGGAAAAGATACCAGCGAGAAAGAGAGAGGGAGTTTCATATCGCAATGAAATAGAATACGAGCCTCTGAGTTAGTTATACCGAGTGATTATGAGGTTACATTTCAATTATTTTTACACGTCTCCAATGTTGTAAAATGAATTGCATGATATAAAATGAATGAGATTAATTACATGGTGTCATGTAAGAACAGTGAATCATAGCGTGGAGTACTTGCCAAACATCAAGATTACCCTCTGGAAAATGAATGAATCTTGTTGGCAGTCTCATAGCAGTGCCTGGAGAGAGAGAGGGGCAGAAAGACAGGGGTGTAAAATGGAGAGCATCTTAAAAAGGTAAAAAAAAAATGAGACGCAGTACTGAAAATTGACCATCAAAGGCTCATATCCCGAAATCCCCCTTCTCTCTCCCATCTGCTCCTCTCCATGTTTGTGTTGATGGGTTGAAAACATAGTCTTGTGTCTCCTGCACTGCAGGTGGGCGCTATAAAGGAGAGCTACCTTGGATTGTGTCTTGTGCCTCTGATGAGTTTACCTGAGAGAAAAAAAAAACACAAAACCTGCTGTCATTTTCTCCTCCCTGGAGCGGGAGGCTCTTTGGTCTCTCACTTCAATTTCCATTTTCGTGCTCCGGCATGGGGAGAAACATTTAGCTCTGCCCTCACTTTTTCGCTTTGGGCTTTTCCTTCCTCTGCTTGGTCCTTTCAAATCAAGTCTTTCAGGTGTGTGATGAAGCCATGCCATACGCTGGCCTGGCAGGTAGTTTTGGGCAGTTAGCTCAGCCCGATGGACAGCCTGGATGTTAATTTGTTTCACCAGCGGTAGGCAAGTTGCTAGCAAGGTAACAATATTTGTAAATAGGGACTGAGCCGTAATGAAATGCATTTCGATATGAAGTCTACCAGTGAATGAAATACAGAGTGAGAGTGTCTTGGGAACAACAGTGAATAGGTTCCTCTTTGCTGACCGAAGCAGGAAACATTATGTCCAAATCCTCAGTGTCCACCATACACAAGAAAAGCTGTGTAAACATCTAAGTATTTAATGAAAGCAAAATGGTTTGGGAGCTCTACTTTTTAAAGCACCATACATAGAGTAATGCAAGTAGTCCAATTGGAAAGGCTGTTAAAAGGAGATTTGGGCTTTATTTTTTCTTTCTCTGCACCTGGTAGATAGCAAGGATTGAAACGCTAAATAAAAGGGTCCGGCTTGAAGGATTGAGCATAATGCATACTCTGCTGACAAATGTCACTGATCACTTTGCCTTGTTGATGTCTGTGTTTCTGCTTGCAGATAAGCGCTGACACTTACCTGTCTCTCCCTCTACCTGCAGATAACAAGGACTATGATGCTTACCTGTCCTACACCAAAGTGGACCCGGACCAGTGGAGCCAGGAGACCAGAGAGGAGGAGCGCTTTGCCCTGGAGATCCTCCCCGACGTCCTAGAGAAGCATTATGGGTATAAACTCTTCATTCCAGACAGGGACTTGATCCCCACAGGAAGTAAGCTCTCTCTCTCATGGCGATCTCAAGTTGTGTCGAATGTTTGTCATTGGTGTTATGCTTTCTTTTGCCGTTTCTGTTATGCATTCATGTTGTTACACAACTAAGACCAACAAACATGGCCATCAATTTTTCAGTCGGATAGCTATGAAAACATTTTTTCAACCATTGGTTAAATTTAAGTGGATTACTACACTGTAAAAAAACAGGGAGCCTATAGGGGTTCTTCAGTTTGAACTTCAGAGGAATTTACCCCAGTGTTAGTGGAAAAGAAATGAAAATGTCAGTACTTTTTAGTTTCTTTCAGCTCTTAACTTAATTGCTACTACAAATAACCAGTGATCAGCATTGTTTCAATTACAGTTATCATACATAATATTTCAGATTCAATTCATAAACCCTCTTGTAATGGGTGCCAAAATACAATCATGGCATGTGTTCCCACTGTCATCGCTCCAGCATGAGCAAAACAAAGATGCCTCTGGGAAAAAACACATCTAACAGTTACAGTTATACTAGTCTACGAGAATATTCTAACTTTTTCATCATAAGAGTCCTCAAAGCACTTCCAAGAAACCCGCCATCCATGGGGTTATTCAAGGAACTATAAGGTTGTGAAGAGAACCTTTTTGGATCTTCGAAGCACCCCTGAAGAACCCCTTAGTTTAGTTTGGTTAGAGATTCATCCCTGCAATAGCAAGCATGCTGTGCAGGGAGGGTGTACATCAAGAAGCAAGGCTGAGAAATGGCTTATTACATGTAACAGGATTACAGTAATCTGATTTTTTTTTTATTTAAATGTAACTATAATCTATTATAGTTACTGGAAAAAAGTAATCAGGTTACAAATACTTTTGAGGAATAGACGGTTAAAGTTTGATTCCTCAGAAGCATGTTTGAAAGAAATGTGTTTCAGTAGTGGGATAATGGTCACAGTCATGATTTTCATACATTTTGAAGCATACTGGTTGTGTGATCATAACACTGTTCAAATTACAGTGTGTAAATTGGAATGGATAGGAGTCAACCCTGACCATGGCTAAAATGAGTATGCCACTGGCTAAAATTCCAAAAAGTTTTTGCTGGTAATCTTTAAGAAATTATATTTTGAGAGTAACCCTTCCAGTCCCACTTGCTCTATAGCCTGTTCTGGCTTTAGGAAGTCTTGCTTCCTTCCTTGTAGTGAATTGTGAAAGTGAAAAAAGTGATCTTAAGAAATTATGCCTGAGATACTACTCACAGTGAGAGTCTGGAGCTGCTGGGTGGGTCTTGAAGTATCTTTAGTGCATTATCTACACTATGTAAAGCCTGTGAGATGTATAACAGCCTAACCTACATGTATACATAAGTCGTGGAAAGACCAAGGCTATTATTATGTGGCCCTGATCCAGCTCAACGCAAACAGTACCTCTGCATGTTGCCTTGTAATGATGTCAATTGTACAATAAAAAAGCTCTTTATGCATGGATATTAATGCATGTTTCGCCACAGTATATTTCTAACGGAGCCTCTCACCATGCCCTGTGCTTATCTTTGATTAACTCATCAGATTTATCAGATGGGTTTGATAATATCATTGTTATTAGCCTTGATTTCTTGCACTGTCTTCTTGCACATGCCGCCATTACTAATTATGTTCCTCTTCTATGGCATTGCGCCAAGGATATATAAACTGAATCCCTTGCTATGATTATGTGCTTGATGCGGGGGACTGTTGTAATATGGGTCAAATGGCATAAAAATGCAAGGATTGAGAAGCATCTTAAGTGTGTTTGCCACGATCATTTGAGTGCCACAGCTTATTGCTTCTATGTATAAACATTTAGTTTCCGTTGGGAATGTATGAGCACTGCGACACTAGCTACAAGATAATCCATAGCTATAGATAGACACTGTGTCTACAATCCTCCTCAGCTGTTGACAATTTATTATTCTATTTTTACATCATTTTCATATAATATTGGGTGTTTTGCCAATGTTGATAAATTTGTTCTATATTTTCTATTCATCAAGCACTTCTTAGTATTTGGGCATCAACAGTAAAACCTGGCTGAACTCTTTTCCATTAATATCTGTGGCTTTTTTCCTTGGCTTTTTATGCTACGTATCCCATATTAAACTGGAATAAACTGGTCAGCACGATTATTGTTTTACAATCGCCACTGGAGAAACACAGTTTATGCCAGAGCTATGTCCCCCTTTGACAAAACTGTTCTGCAATGCTTTTCTGCCAGTCTCCTGATCATACTTTGAATGTAAATATCTATGTTTAGGTTTCACCAATGATCATTTCCAGGATGACACAAGACTACTTAGAGGTACTTTTTCCCCAGATTTTTAATGCCTGTGTCACCACCCACCGACCTGTGATTTTCTGAACAAGTAATTTCTTTCACAGTTACTTCCAATTGCATTGACCTGGATTAAATAGTCACCATAACAAATACAGTACTTAGTTTGTTATAACATGCTCAGGGAACCAGATGGGTGGGGCTTACCGATGAAGATAATTCAGATACGTTGTCAGTCGCAGAACTAAATTGGTTTTCAGATGTCCTCTTTTGTCTAAACTTTCTGCCATTTATTGCTACATGTATCAGGCACCACCATATATGGTACTGTATTTGCAAACACTTTGACCCCCTTCACAGCTGGCTTTAACATGCATCCTGGGTGAGTGGATTGTATTCGGATAGAGCAAAACTGCATTAAAACTAGGAGCCTTTTGCAAGGGAAAGGAAGTTTGATTTCATTCATGAATTTGATTGCTGTCTCTGGAGATGCCCTTTAATGTCAGGCGTCAATGTAGTCTAGCTATCATCTCCAGATAAGATGCGCACGTTATTGCCAGATGTAAATGTACAATTTTGCCCAGGTCTGATTAACAGTACAAAAGAGTTCAGCAGGAAAATTATGTGAATTTTGAGTTCAATTGAAGTGACTGAACTCTTCCACTGAGCACGAGACATCTTTTCAACATTTTTTATGCTTTATCTCTCATATCCCCAAGATCTTTTTGGTTGTGTATTGCCTAGTTTTGGACCAAGTAAATACATTAATACATGTTTAAACGCATCAGTATCAGAAATATGAACCATATAAACAAGATAATGCTTTAATTTTTGTAGATGTTACTAAACTTTCACTTTTAAAGCCTAATCGTATCCTAGACACTATAAACCATTTAGATATATTTCAAACATAAAATTGCGCCACAAGAATGACAGCACGTCTTCAAATTTACGTTCTCACATTCATCCCATTCACATAGAAAACTTTTCTATCATTTAGATTCTAGTTCAGTCTGGTTTGACTATAATCAGATTCAGTTGTGGCCTAGGTATTTCTTTATGACAGCATACTGTAGTTTACTCTTAGTTAAAGTGTTTCTTGAGCAGGTAGTTGTTCCATTCAAAGTTGTAATTACAACCTCTGTGCATTCCAGTTTAGAAAGACCAGGGGAGAAACATGGACGCCTGTGAGATTTTCTTTGCCCAACGTAACATACTGTTCACCATGCAACAGCTAATGTTATGTCACTGACGTTAGCTAGCTAGTTAGCATAGAACATTAGCAAATTCACATTTTAAATGTAGATGTTTAACCATTTACCACACAGGTGTCTTCATAGATTTAAAAATCTAACTTAAGTATATTTTGAGGATTATACACGTTAAAAGTAATCTCTGCTCTGCAGCGTATGCCGCAGTTTCCTCCTTGGAATTCCAACTTGAAGGGCTGTTCCATTGCATTTTTCCTAGTAGGAAGTCTGAATTTCCAACATGTCTGGAACGCAGCATAAGAGGCATCATCACCCCATTTTCTACCACCACTCATAATCCCAGTCCAAATGAAGTTCAGATGTGCACTAGGGCGTCAGGGCTGGTCTGTACAGCTGTGCTTTTTTAAATGGACTGAAATCAGTTCAAACTCCTACTTTGCCTTCTAATCCAATTAGTTGTTTTGCTCGCAAAGCAATTGTTTGTCAGGTCTCCGGAGGGAGGATTTAAATCGAGCCATAAAGTGCACATAACACCCTGGGGTGGAGGGTCAAGGTCAATTTACTTTCAATTTAATCAATTCAAAATGTAAAGTGAAAGTGCTACTCATTAGTTAATGATATAGCATCCATTATCATTTGTTTCATTCAAGATAGGATAAATACCCTTTTTGAGAAAAACAAGGGTTTTTTGCTAGATTGGTTTAATTGAAACTGAATGGACCCTAACCCTGCTGAGGAGTATTAGCTAGAGCCGCCCGCGCATTGCGGCAAATTGACGCATGAGGACCAATTACCAAACAGAAAACAGATTGACTTGTCACGTTGAAGTAAAGGGCGACACTGCAGATCCAAGTTTACTCTAATCAGGTCTCTCTCTTTGCAAAGCCTGAGCTCTCAGCCAGCCCGTGACATGAAAGAACGAGGCTATTTGACTTCATTCTCAGAGATACGGAGGGATGAAGAGGAAGAGTAGGAGAAGAAGATAAGAGTAGGGCCGAGACGGGGAGAGAGGAATTTGTTCGTTTTAAGACCAGCAGACATACAGAGACAGTATGTGCTGTCACAAGCAAACACACACACACACATATTAACTGAGAGAATGAGAGAGAAATTCCCTTACTGGCTGTCTCTCCATCTTATTCTTTCACACACACACACACTGGGGAGGGCCGTGATCTTTTTGCTTTTGAGGAGCCACTCGGTCTTTGTCTCCGGCAGGAAAGGCTAAAAGCAGACATTAGCTGCCTCTCTCCCCATCCTGACACCCAGGACAGGCTTGGGGAAATGCTAAATCACATTCTGCACTACCAGAGAGCTAGTCATTATGGACATGTACACTACAGTTAGCCCCCACTTAACTTTCAGTGTCAAGATGCTCACTTAAGCACACACAGGTAGTTTGTTTGTTTTGGTTTTTGACGTATTTTCTATTGTCCTGCAGTAAAAACGTGTGCTCGCCCTCTTCTTTTCTTTGTACTGTCTCTGGAGCTATTTTATTGATGACGATTAAAGCTGTAAAACATTGGGGCTCATTCATAAAAATGTTCTTTGACTTTATTCTTGATTCCATCATACAATCAATTCAAGGATTTAATTTTATTTTTATGACAGAAAAAATATATCAATAACGTTCATGCCTAGGATCATTGGAATTGGAGAAAATCTAATCTGCTGATCATTTTTTGTGAATCACAAAGCTTGGATTTGGTTGTGAACATGTGTCCATTTGATAAATGAAATCAATTTGGTATCCAGTCACTATGAGGCCAAGAGAGTTCATTGCATATGTGTTGCTGGCATTTTCATCATCATTTTCGTTGTCCATCAGCTATGTGTAGTTGTGTGTACAGTTAATGTGGTTGAGACTGAATGTATACACAAAGGTAGAATTGTAGAAGTTGTAAAATTGGAAACTTTATCACTAGAGATTTTTATAATATCTGTATTGCTGTGATACTGAGTTTCTATTGCTCCCTTCTCCCTTTCACTTTGTTCAATCTTTATTCCTATCTTTCTGTCTCTCTCTCTCTAGCCTACATCGAGGACGTGGCACGCTGTGTGGACCAGAGCAAGCGCCTCATCATCGTCATGACACCCAACTATGTCGTCCGCAGGGGGTGGAGTATCTTTGAGCTGGAGACAAGGCTGCGCAACATGCTGGTGACCGGCGAGATCAAGGTCATACTGATCGAGTGCGCCGAGCTGCGCGGCATCATGAACTACCAGGAAGTGGAGGCCCTCAAACATACCATCAAGATGCTGACGGTCATCAAGTGGCGCGGGCCATCCAGCAACAAGCTCAACTCCAAGTTCTGGAAGCAGCTGCAGTACGAGATGCCCTTCAAGCGCATGGAGCCCCTGAGCATCTCCCACGAGCAGGTGCTGGACGTCAGCGAGCAGGGCCCCTTCGGCGAGCTCCAGACCGTCTCGGC
>OOFE01050293.1:0-18869 GCA_900323365.1 Monocentris japonica
TTTTTTGATGTGAAGGATCTGTCATGGCAGACGTCTGTAGGCTTATCTCTTCTGCAAGAGCTGTTTTCTGTTTTGGTGAATCTAATAAGGCTGTGCCTCTCAGTCTCCATCTCTGTTGCGGGTTCGGAGCACTCTTTCTCGACACTGGGTAGGCTGAAGATCTGGGGAAGAGACTCACCCACTTGGCCATAATGAACGTCCAGAGTGACATTTTAGATGAGACTGACTGTGATGAAACCTTCTTCAAGCGCACAACTGAGAGAAGGTCCATACTTGGCAGTGTGTGAGCCAAATTTTGTGCTCAATAGACTATTCAAAATTGCTTTGAAATTCGCCTATTTTTCTCCACTATCGCCGACATTTATACAACCTCCCAATTCAAAGGTAGTCTTTCATTTGTTCAATTTCCCATAAAATGTGCAGCTTGTGATTTCGCAGTTATTCATGTATGAGCTGTTCTGTTGTGCAATATGTGACTTCCTATGTACAGTTGGTTGTGATATGAGTGTAGGCTGAAGCAACATTATCCACCGTTTGAGGGTAAAATGATGACTGATTTCACTTCACCTGCTTTTAGAGAAATGCAGGCATTCAGCACCTTGGAGAGCGACAAGACTGTAAAGAGAAATAAACAGACAATGTCTCATACAAACATGCTGGCTAGGCCTAAATGAAAACAGAATAACTTAGGCTATTTCATCCAAACTCATAAAAATCTTCACCAAAGTCACAAAGAATGTGTGTTTAAGGACTGTTATGCAAAAAATTCCCCAAAAGGGGGGAGAAACCCAGCGCACCCCCTTTGAACCTCCCCACCAACCCCTACATATCGCACCCCCTCCCAAAATACATTTCCGGCGTGCATGTGGAGCATCTTTAAGAGTCTTGCACAAGGGCACTTTGATGGTTGAACAAGGAGAGAGCACTCCATGATCCATTCCCGTATTTTTTATTTGGTCCAAGAATTTGAATCAATGAGCTTCCCGTCACAAGGTCACTTCTCTACTCATTAGATTAGCCTGCAGCTATCATATCAGCAGAGACCACAGACTCTAGGAAATAGCCTATAAATTTTCAGAACAAAATCAATATTTTTACTTTAATTTTAGCCTTTTGGTTCAAGGTGCAAGAAGTAAGTCTAAGCTTAACCTGAGAGTAGAAAACATATGTATTCATCCATGTGATGTCCCTGTTCATTCTGAGGCCCTGAGTGACAACTTTGATTTACTCTATATTCACTCAGCATCATCATCTTCCAGCATCTTCACTGATAGCCCAAGGCTGTCTATCCTACCTGTGGCCATTTATGCTCAGTGCTTCATCTAGTGTACTCATAAAATAAGGATACAGAAAACAAAATTGTACATGGCAGTTCAGTTTTACTGGATGGATTGGGAGATACCATTTTTTGTGATCACTTGTTGTGATAAATCTGTATTGTATATCTATCTATCTTTCTGTCAATCAACCCATCCATCCATCCATCCATCCATCCATCCACCCATTATAGCTTTGATGCCTCAAAGGCAAACTCTGCAGCAGCTTCACTGATCCCCCTGGGCTATGTATCCTACCTGAGGGCCTTTTGGCTTAATGCATTATCCACTGTTCTCTTCTGAATTCATACAAGCCCTCAGAGAGGAAACCTCTAGCGTACAGTGCAGAGGTTGATGTTCATGACAATAGGACATGACAGGATCTCCCGGCACTGACTCCTAACTTGCGCGACACAAAGAGCCATGTCATGTACCTCGTAACACGCCAAAGGCTTACTGGACTGTGTCATCTCGCTGCATCTTCAGCATATGTTCAGTCCCCAATCTCCTTAAGAGATCCGGCTGTGACCTGCCCCGTTAGTTTCCCATGGTAATTGGCTAATAATGAGACAATGACGACGCCGAGGATGTCTGCACTGTCAAAACACATGCATACCTAAACTACACCACTCTGCATTTCCAGTAATTACAGCATATTTGAACAGAAACTTACAAGGACATTCTGATCTCAACCGTGCTTGTTTCTTTAATTTTTCCCCTCCTATCTGCTAACAAGCTAACTTGGTACTTATTATAAGCCTACTTAGTTCTCAAGGTGTCATCTGTTGGAGCGTCAGGAGAACATATAGAGATTGTCAAACATTGCACTCATTTCAAATTGTAATTAAACTGGCCATCAGGTACCTTGAGGCTGTTTAGTCAACAGCAGGGTACTAATTACTATAAGATGACCTTTGGAATAATATCTGGTGAATTATTCATAGTTGAGAAAATTGCTTCAGAGACATGCCAACAACATCCAAGGGACGGCCGAGTGTACACAAAAAATTCCACTCAAAGATTTCACTTCTTCAACTTGGCTGTGAAAATGAGGTCGGCAGATAGCCAGAACTGTGGTGATTTTTTTGTGCAAGGAAGTGAGATGGTTGTGATTAGTCTATGAGACAAAATGAAATTTTTTCATGCAGAGAGGAATGTTGGAATGTTGGCTTGGAACCAATATTCCCCTGCTGTGCTAGCTGACACCTCAATACAGCGTAGTACTCTATTCTACTGTCAAACAAAACCTCATAACTGTTGGTCCTACTGTCGTGCAGGAACATGATAACTACTGATTAAACAAGAATTAAACCAGTGTAAGATACTGCACCATGCATGGTGATGTTAATACCACTGATGAATGGAAACCTACTGATCTACCAATACATAACTCTAGTGTGTTATTATTTTCTATGTACCTTTTATTTATCCAGGTTAGTCCTGTTGGGATAAAAGAATCTCCTATACAGCAGGAGCAGCATAACAAAAAAAGTGGAGAGGCGAGACACATAAAGAAGGGCAGAAAGAGAGAGAGAGAAGAAGCTTTGGCAAAGGTTTAAAATAATCAACATATTCCAACAGATTCAACTCCCATAGTCCTACTGAAACTACTTAAAACCCACAAAGAGCAACTATTCCCCCTTTCTGCGGGGTGTTCTGCACAGAGGGGGCAGAGGTCCCAGACAGTTTCTTTTCCATCTCTGTCCAACCTTTAGGGACAGTTTCCAGAAATCACTCTTGGGACCTTTGACTATATTGCCCTGCACATCTCTGTCCAATATAAATACATAAACAGTAGAGAGTAGCACTCCAAGCCATACGAATATGGAGAACTCAAATGGCAATAGATACAACTGAACTGAACCAATATGGGATATATTCTCTTTGGTAGCTGAATCAGTGCTGCGTACTGTAATGCATGTGGATAACAGAGAGGGAACAACGTTTCTTGAGTGCACCGGCATCTTCCAGGGTAACAATGCCCCTGTCACCGAGGCACAAGAAGTCGCCAAATGGCTTGAACAGCATGACAATGATATTATTAACCGTGATGTCAACCATATGGCAAGGCCTTTTAAACAACCACATACACTATTATCTCAATTGAGTATTTACAGGAGGCTGTGTAACGGTGGCAGAGACAGAGCTCTCATACAGGACCCAAATGACTACTCAAAATCTTTGGTAGTAATTAACATTAACCTTGTCTTCTTGCAAATGAGTGGACTAGCCATGCCAGAGAAAGCCTCCCTGCCATTAGAGAGCCACTACTGAGAGGAGAATGTAGACCATACAGCGAAAACCTACATAGCCAGTGTTTTTACATGCCTGGGAAAAAATTCATATCAGAATGTTTTATATGTATATTACCATGTACATATACAATGTGTACCCATATAGAAATGGGGGAAATACAAAATTGATTTATTGTGTGTTTCAATGACATTAAAGTCGTAATCCGCAAGAGTGTTGTTTTTTAATTTAGTCTCCATCTTTGGTGCTAAGCGTTCCCCCGCTGTGTTGTTTCTGCACTGCAATTCCCAGAGGTCACTTGTCAATCAACCTTTCTGTGAGTTTCTGTAGGTTGGCACTCTTGTCTTTGTCCGTTCAGCCGTGGTGGCTATCGCTGCTCATGCTAACTACCCAGTTCTTCTTCTATTTATCTTTTAGATACCGGGTGTTTAGAGCAAATGTGAGAGCTTTCATGAACTGGCTTTAGGTTGAATCACTGTTGGTTTATATCAATCAGTGATAGAAAGTAGCAAAACTAACATTTATTTATTATTTCTATGAAATTGTCACAGATTATTGCTTGAAATTAAACAGATGAATTAAAAGTACCACTCTCTTAAATCCCCTACTGGTTTTCACTGTCAATGTAAAGGCAAAATGCATGCTAATGTTGGCCTGCCTGATTCATTAAAAGAAATTAATTCATATCACAATGCTCCCTTCGCAGTAAGGACGTACTGCAGAGGAACTGCTCAGATTTTTCCACGTGTTCTTTGTGAAAATCTAAAGCCGGTGTCAGAGGGCAGCTGTTGTGCCATTCAAGTTCAACACACATGCAGCTTTCCTGTAGCTAAGGCAGCAGGTCCCTGAAGCGCTTCCTCCACGCTCTCTCCGATGGCATGCCGGCTTTCTCGCCTCTTTGATATCCGGAAGATCAAACAAAACAACGCCGGTGACGCAGTGTGTGTTGTATTTGTGGTTTGAATATATAATCAACTTCCATGGTTAGAAGCATGTATTTGTTTTGTATTGCTAGATTACGAAATGGGCAAGGTGTGTGATATTACTTTACTATGTTATGCTATCTATCTATCTATCTATCTATCTATCTATCATTGTCTCTCACACAAAAATCCCTATCAATGGCAGCGTTTTTCTGGGAAGAGTCAACCTTTACTTTTAAGAACACCTGTGGAACAATGCAAAAGCAAAAGCGCAGTCTAATGAAAAGAAAGAAGCAACAGGGGGAAATCAATATAGCAATTATGTGTGCAGATAATAGACATCGTGATGTTGTTTAGAGTGAGTGAAAGGAAGAGGTGACATAAAGTCAATTCAAATAGTACAAACATTTCATTGTCTCACATCTCTCATGGATTTAGTGTCGCTCGGCTCCAGAAAAACGAGCAGCGTCTTTTCCGTTGGATTAGCATTATTTGGAACCGTCTAGTCGTTGCGTGGTCCCTTATTTTTGCACGCGCTCACCAGCGTAAACTCAAGTAGCTATTACTGCTTTATCGCTCCCAAAAAAACCTGACAAAACAAGCACAGTCAAAGTGAAGATTAATTGAGATTTCACAATTTTTTAAAAAAAATTATAAAATGACACATGCACACGTACGCACACAAAGAGAGAGAGAGTGGGAAAGGGAGAGAGACAGAGTGGCAGATAATCACACACACACACACACACACACACACACTTTTACCTGGGTCACCTCCAGCCCTGTCAAGCCTTGCAGGTGGGTCAGAGATCTGGATTTGATAACTGGAAGGAGTTTAGAGAGCAGCCATTTGACAAGCATGACAATGCTTTGACAGCCCTCATTGGGCCATGATTAATGACTGACGTCCTCATCGCCTGTCTCATACAGAATGCAAATGTTACAGTGGGAGGAAATTACCCTAATATGGCCCGTAATTGGATGCAGGAAGTATCACAGAGAGCAAGAGTGCGATGAGGCTGTTTGCTCCTGAAACAAGGCATTATTTCAGCAGCTGCCGCAGAGACAATGAGGAAGATGTTGCGGTGTGAAAGGAAATGACCCCCAGCAAATCTTTCTCATTTGTGGAAAGGCGTTGACATTTTGCAAAGACGAGCCTGAGCGTGAATTGAGTCTACGTGTGATGTCTCGAGTTGAAAAGTTACCCTCCGGCTAGACATGCAATAATCATTTGCCTTTCACTGATTGGTTAACTGTTACTAGTTTAGGGCAGCGGGTTTGTAGCGTTGAACCATGGATGAGGAAAGCCTTGTCGATACATTTGGAAATGTAACATTGACAGTAGAAGTTGCGCCACATAAAGACCAAATTCGTTAGGTTTCTCCCCAAGGTTTGACATTGAGTAGGTGTGCATTTCAAACAGATGGCATCAGATTTTAATACATATTCATAGCAGACATCATGTACCAACGGTTGTCATTGCATTTTCTGGCTGTAATAACCGCATGACACTTTCTTTTCCTTCTCAAGGACACTGAGTTCTATGTCTTTTCAGCAATGCAATGGCTTTATTGGACAGAACAACATTTAAGCATTGAGTAAATGTTCAATAGTCTTCCATGCTAGTAGTGTTGCTATATGATTAGACCTGATTTCGTTCCATTCAGCTATTCAGCAATGCCTCGCTCCTCAATCCATGTGAGCATGAGCTATACATGGAGTGAATGAAAAGCACAGCTTTATTTTCCATTTAACATTGATAACTCTAAGCCTTTCCACTAAAAGACTCATGTCAAAATCTCAACTAACCACTGCCACTGCATTTACACTTTGGAAATCAAAAGAGTTCAGTTGTTGGACATGGTTATAATTTTGTGTGCATAAACTATACCTGACTTGTTTGTTATTGTGGCGGCATGCTTATATAAAATGGGGCCAAAACAAGACAAAACAAGAACAAAAAAGGCAAACAAAAGAAGGCCAGAATAGACAAAATAATGTCATTACAATCTCCACTCATGATTTGTCTTTGATCACCTCATTCGCAATTAGAGAGCAAGGTCTAAACTATGGAAGTGAGTGAAAATAGAAAAACACTGTCACAAAGCGACCTCTTAGGGGAAAACAATCACAGGAAACTGAAACACTTCTATGATGCCCTCCCTCTGGTGGGAATAAGTGTCAAACAGGATGATTGCTTTGAAGACTGCAGCAATTCCGAGGACAAACAATTTAGAGAAATAACAAAAAAGAAGTAATGAGCAAATTGGATATTCTGTATGTGGCATGGCTAAAAGCAGGCAAGCCGGAGTGTCTCTTGTTAAGTTTCCCATTATCTGATTGTATAATAGATATAATCAAGCAACAATATCCAATTAGGAGAGTGCAGCCTCTATCTAAAACTGTACACTGTACATTTTTGTGTGTGGGGTTGTTCTATAATCAGAGACTTATTGATAAATTCAGGGGCTTTTAAGAAAAGGAAAGAACTTTGAACTATATGTGTGATATGATGGAGGCCGAGGGATGTGAACAAACAGTCCTTTCCAGGTGGTTTGAGTGATTGCCTAATCCCCTGTAGCTAGATGATTGCAGAGCAAGGTCAGTTTGAAGGCTCAGGCTGATTGAGTGCTGTCTGTGGTCCTCAGCTTGCTGAAGTCTCTGATGCTGCTAGATGGACAGCAGCTGAGGGTTCGCTCTGGAGTTTTTCAACACTTGAACCAAACCTGTCCAAACTGAACTATAGTGCCGCACCATAATCATCGGGCCATACTGACAGAGACAACATGAACGACACTTACCTGGGTCCCAGTAACACAGGCTGTGCCATTTATAATGGAGGGGTAATTCATGTGATAATGCAATTAATCCCAGACGTAGCATGCAGATTGAGAGTCACTACAACATTCTGTGTCTTTTCTTTTCCTTTTTTATGTTATCTACCACCCTGTCTTTAGTGTTAATTTGGTTGGTTTGTTTGGTGGAAAAATACATAATAATAATACTCATTATCATCCTCAATCGCCTTCTTCCAGTTTTGCCAGATTTTAAATTGCATGGCATCAGATATTGGGTGTTTTTGCTAAACAAATATTGTTGTGTCAGTGTTATCAAGCTGCAACTTGTACCTCATCGACACCCGTTTATTCCTCAAGCTGTCATTTTGTTACCAAACAAGGTTTGTAATATTCAACATTTCCTACAGCTGCAATTGGATCACCCCCTACCGCTATGTACATTCAAATACCTAGGGAAAGTGCTGTTCTGTATATCAAACTCCACTAGTCTGCAGCAAAAATCCTTTGTGCGGACATCTCTGTGACAGCTCCTTGGCAACTTGTACGCCTGTGTGCCACAAGCTCCCTAAGCTGACTGTTTGGATCAAGTGGGAAGAGGCAGCAATCCCAAAGAGAACAAAATAGCAGATCCCAGCAGCTTTCACAGCCGATGCTGGGAGATTTACTAGACTACAGAGGAGGGTGGGGAGGTGGTGGTGGTTGGCAGTGGTGGGTGGGGGGTAGATATACTTTGAAATCCTTTGAAATGCCGAACAAATAAGAGTCATGAGAGGCGTTATGTTTCTATAATGATGAAGCTGTGAATCTTAAGTGTAGCGTCAGCATGCATAAAATAATGAACTAGTATTTTTTCTTTTATAAGACATCGCAAATGGATGAAAGACATTTTTTTTGAAGTGCCAAGCTTATCAATTGCTGCAAATTGCTTGCAAACTTGTATTCAAATCAAACTTAATGTTGTTCCAGTATAAGTATATTAAAAAATATAAATAACCATGTAAATATTTAGAAATTACATCATTTCATTGATTGATAATCATACTCATTTACTATAAAAGGTATTTACTATGTAATTCTGAAAATAATTCCATGTTAATTTCAGAACCATCAATTCTTTGTGTTTTTCTCCCTGGGAAAAAAAAAAGATTATAGATGCAGACTGCCAGATGTGCCCTTATGATCATTATCAGTCTTTCATAACTGATAAAAAATCCAAAACAATATAATCCAAAACTTTTTCCATTTGACCCACAAATGCAGATGAAATCAAAGATAAAGATTTTGAGCACACACAGCTTTGTGTACATTTCATTTTTCATCTCCATTTTTTCCCCTCTCATAATCCACCGCACCACACACAGGTACACGTTCTCCGCCTCTGATTCTCCAGCAACTGAGCCTTAAAGAAACGGGCAGAATTGGTTCCAGTCCGATGGACACTCCACATCATTTAATGTATTCCAGTCTATTACCACTTTTGTTCTGACACCTCATTCTTTTCCACCAATATATGAGGGGGTCATTCAATAACTGACACCTCTCTTCCATACCGTAGTCACATCTCTGTTGCTGTTTGAGCATGTGTCACAGCTGAGAGGCCTGAATTTCAAGAGATAGATTTGCTGACAGATACATCCCATCACTCCTTGGGATCTGGCTCGCACAGGAAATGCTAGACTGTAAAGGTGCAGTAGCCTTGTCACTTTCGTCTGAGGTAATTGATCACACCAGACAACAGCTGATGTGTGCAAGTCAATTGTAGGGGGCAAAAGGATGCTCCTCATTCAGATAAAAGATCTCTAGCATTCCACAAGTCACTTTCATTGATAGGTTGCCATCATGATCGACAGACAAACACAGAGCTTTCCTCTTAAGAAACACACACATCTCTTTTTGCCAAATATCTATGTGTGTGTGTGTTTCTACAACTTTTGCCTTTTTTGTATTCTTCATATATTCTCCCTCACCACACACATGACAGGCTGCCCGTGTGAAATACTGGAAAAGAGGCAGCTAGTTGTCATAGTGCAGGTGCACTGGGAAAACCATTCTGACTAAAAGCAAGCACACCCTGGGACTCAGATGGCACTTAGTATTCAAAGGCTTTGTGATTCATTAGTGGCCCAGCAGACTGGTTAGATGGAAGCATCTGCTACCAGGTTCCAGTCCTTATGTCATCAATGTCTCAAATAGTCAAACACAACAGGTGGTTTGACTGTTGCGGTTACTTTCTGCATTTCCTTCTTTGCTATTATCTTTGTACACAGGAAGTTGACTCCAGGGTCAAGAGATTGTTGAAAACGAGATGACCAAAGATGAAAGGAGTAAGATATTTATATGTCATAGTAACCTGTTTAACATGGGAGTAAACCAGTCATCCAAACTGTGTTTCTCATAAACAGAGTATGAGTAACCAGGTCAGTGTGTTAAAAAAGAGCCAAATTCAGCAGTTGGTGAGCTCTGAATAGAGCAGACCAACCTTCAGAGCTCCTTTGGCTTATGAAGTTAGTGTTGATAGCTAGTATAATGTCTGATTCTGCATGGTACAACCATGTGGAAATACACTTGTGATTAACTTGAAATATCTACACTAGCTGACATGGATAATTGTCAGTTAACTGATTCAAGATTGTGGTAATTCATCAAGGAATGGTACCATTGTTGTTGTACCATGAGTTCAAGTCAAGGATGAAGGCATAGAGAGGAGTGGACAGTTTAGTTGCAAGGAGTTGGAGGATTAGAATCTTTTCAGCAATATGTTGAATCTCTTTTGGCTCCCATGTCATTTTGTAACAATACTGTCCGCTGGATTTTTCTTTCAAACTAACCCTGGCACAACCTCAATTGGGTTTTTGACCTATCTTGACATGTCCCTACTGTTGAGAATACACACCATAATTACTAGAGCCTGTGAACTTGACACTTGTCCCCTTTGATTGGGCGAAATGATGGAAGTGGGGATGGATGTGGAAGTCTCCTGTGGACATAATCACACCATCCCCTGAACCTACAAATTATTGTGAGAAGACACAACAGGGAGTATTTGGGGAGGGAAGGTGCCTTTTGCAGAAATGGGGAGCAGTTAGTCAAGTTGGAATCCGATTTGGCATTTAGCCGAATGATACACAATGTTAAAGATCTCCTGCAATCTTCTCAGATGAGCAGGTTTAGGAAGGCTACTCCTTGGTAATCTATGGGATTACTACAATTTAATAATATAAGGAACATGGGTAGTGATTACTTTCAGTTACTGGCAATTTATTTATTTCTTTTGTGATACTCCAATTTATCCATTTTATTCCTGATCACAGGCCAGATTTAAATGTGTTTATACTATATTATATTATAACAACTGCCATGTCAGACTAGAAACAAATTATGTTTAATTTTAGTCCATAGCAGTGCTTCATGATATTCCCTCATCAATCCTAATTCCTAATTACAGAATTAAAACATCTGGCGGTCCTCCCATCCAGGCTGTTTTCAGTGTTTTTGATGTTGCGCTCCAACTATCTTGTATCATGTATCTAATGTTTTATCGGTAGCATAGACACACCTCACCAGCTGTGTGGATACCTTTCTTCTTATTCTACGAGTCTGCTTGATTTACTTAAATAGGCTTGATTGGTGTGAATCGTAGTTTTCTGTTGACTAGATTCAGTAAGCAGTATGATTGTTGTTATTTGCGGTCGCAAGCACACTTTCCCCACTGCTATCGTCCATATGTGTTAACATGACATGGTTGGTGAGATTTTGGTTGTCATGTAAATAACATCAAATTCTGATTTTGTTCAGTTTCCTCTTGGATGTTTATCTTGTTTTTTATTTATTTCCTTGTGACTTTGATGTTTTTATTCCATAGGTTAGAATCTGAATCTGAATCTGAATCTGATCTGTCTGCTCAGATAATGCTTAGGTACCCTGTACCCTCGCGTTCAAAGACAATGCACCAATCTATACATATTCAAGTTTAATTTCCATAAGACACATAAAAGGGTATAGGGCAGAATCTGATTTCTCAGTTTTAAATTGCCATGGACACAATAGCAATTTCAGGGTTATTCAAGTTGAGACGCTGCAAGAGATCTCTCAGGCTTGTCGACCTTTATCTTGGCAAACATCAGAATCCCTATACAAAAAAGCAGAAAATGAGCTATTGATTTTCCCTTTTTCTTCTTTCCCCACACTTTCTTATTCCCCTTCGGTATTGTCATTCCATAGTCTAAATGAAGGTCAGTGTTGGTTTCCTCGTCACTGGCTTCTTGCTGAGGGACACACATGGACATAGAAATATAGCAATCCATGTTTTCAAGAGGAAAAGGTCTTGCAAGGTGGGATAGTATTGTCTTTAGGGATTAATTGGTTCAATAAAGCTTTCTTTTTTGGAGCAACAAAATTTTAATTGTGTGCTAGGCACACGCAAGACAAGTACACAGGTGTATGAACGATGCATGCATGTACACACACAAACACACACACACACACACAACAAAGCAATATGCTGTCTTAACTAAAATATCACAGTTTATGTTTGGCTTCTGGCATAGGACCAAGCAGTATTTACGAATTTTCCCAAAACTAGTAATAAGACTATAATGCATCATAGTATCATAGTTATGTACAGCCCGGAGCTCCTTTATCAGCAATAAATAGAAGACTGACTCTGAACTACAAAGCTGTTCTACTTTCAAATCATCTCCTGCAACATCACAGATTAGGGGGGGGCGCCAAAACACTAATATCGTCTTTAGGGTTGTGTGAGAAAGCAGTTAATGTTCACTAATACAGACTGAACTGTCCTAAAACATTAGGATAGTATCACTGAAATTCAGTGATGTTATCCTTAAAGCTTTTGAACCATGAGCAGATGAGGCTCTACAGTTAAGTAATCCTTCAAAAATCATTGTCCCTATGTGGAGTTACTCCCCAGTAGACATGCTGTAAGATCAAATGTTTGTTGTCCGTCTCTGTGTTTTGTCCCAATGCACCTGTAATCCTCTCAGCTTTCTACCTATCTGAATTAAGTTGAGAGGAAAGAAAAAAAATACAACACTGTCTTTTACAGTACACCCCAATCATCAACATCTTGTTTCATTTGACCCAAAAGATGTTTTCTTGTCATCTGATAGTCGGTAGCAAAGATTCCTGTCATAATGACGTTAGGTACGTCAACGGGATCAAACGGTTCTTTAAATCAGTGGTGGCATGAGTGTGTTAGACTTGGCATGTCTCTCTCATCTCAGTTCATCACCTCCCCAAGGTGAGCACGCTATCATGCCAACTCCGATTCGCTGTACAGTGCAGAAGCCTTTTTTGCATATTCTTCGCGCTTGTTTATGGTTTACTGAGCAGGTCACTTCCCCAGCTTGCTTGAACAGCTGCTTCAGTGATGACCTCTCTTTCCAAACAGGGGTTGGAAGACTACACTTGTGCTGCTCCCTGTCAAGTTCTCCTTTGCTTATGAGGCCTGTTGGTGACCTCATGCACAGCCTTTACTGGAGCCATATGAATAATTTATCCTTTGAATTTAGCCCAACCCTGACATTTCGGTGTTTGATGCCCACAGGCTTCGGCTTTAACAATATAGATAGTGTTCCTTTCCTCGGTGCATCATCAGATAATGTCTGAGAGCACAGCTAGCGCACTCGATATCAAAACCATGGATATCAGGCAGCCTGTATGTTTCATACGCAGGATTCCATTACTCTATTTACTCTTACTGCAGTATCTCTTCCAATAAAATTAGATTTTGCATAGGTTTTCAGGCATCTGAGTCGACTCACCACACAGGCACAGTGAACAGGTGATGTGAAAATATTGTTTTCTTGTCAATAGTAAGATAAGATAAGATGAACATTTCCTGATCCCCATGAGGAAATTGGGCCTTGGCAGCGGTGAATATTAGAATTCTGACTATAGCAAATGGGGGCCATATAAACATGCACAATCTATAATTTCGGCATTAGAAGGTGTTAAACACATATGTATGAATTAAAGTATGACAAGGTGGATTACAGCATCAAGCTGGTATGTAAGTAGCCGCGGTAGTAGCAAGAGAACTAATTGAGACAAAGAAAGAACAAATGAAAAATATGTACGACAGTGTGCAGTGCGTAAGTTTTACAAAGTATCATAACAATTAGAAGAAAAACACTATGTAAAATTGTATCATATATACAGGATGTGCAAAAAAATCTCGAGGGCCATTCTAGTGTCTAGTTCAAGTGTCTAGGGGTGTAGATGTGCAATGTAAACACAATGTACCAAATATAGTCAAATTACAGCTGCAGTTAACAATCACTAGGTGTTCACCCTGTTAAAACCATATGTACAGAAAGGTGACAATATGCAAGGTACGCATGAATTGTTGTCTGTTCCATCATCGCAGCATATTCATGGATGGAGTTAGCATATGTACAGAAAAAAAAAAACAATCAGAGATATATACCAGCTCATATGAAAGATCAGAAACAATGCAAGTGTCCCATAAATTAGTCCAGAGTATAGTGAAATGAATAATGTAGTCCAGGATGGTCCTCATGGACAGTACAGTGCAGGCACCCTCACCCTGGTTCAGTACCCTCCTAGTTGGCTGAAGCTGGGGCTGTTTGGCCAGCATGCATTGTACAGTTTGATGACAGTCAGCACAAAAGAGCACCTCTGTGTTGCACCTCAGGATGCATAGTAGGAGGCTGATTGTGCTTCATAGCTGCTCCAGTTCACCATAGAGGGGGAGGGAGGTGTTGTCTAAAACTGTTGTTCTCAATCCTGGTGCTGGTTTTCTATCCTACCAAGTAGTTCATTGCATTCACCCGGTCTAAATCAGTCCCTGATTAGGTGGCTGGAATGAAAACCAGCATGGCTTTGGACCAGGACCCCGAGAACCACTGGTCTAAGTTGGAGTAAGCTAATCTTCCCCTCTGTTACTGCCTCCAGGATGTCCAGAAATAGCCCCACGACATAGCCAGCCTTTTTCACCAGTTAATCCTGCCTGCATCCCCTGCCTTGATACAATTGAAAGACTTGAGCCTCAAGAAGCGTCAGTCAATGGTCTGCTGTCCAGGCTGCCCTGTCTTGTACCAGTTCAGTTTATTGTTGTGCAACCCCAGGTTCACCCTGGGTGGTGACGGGTGTCAGCAGCTTCTTGCTACGTCAGAAATCCTTCTTTGTCTTAGTGACTTTTAGCTGCAGATGGTTCTCCCTTACACCACAAGACTCCCACAACATAGGAGTCATCAGAGAACTTCTGGAGGTGGCATGATGCAGAGTTGAATGTGAAGTCAGAGGTGTAGAGAGTGAACAAGAAATGTCACAGTGCATAAATGCACTTTTTTAAAAAAAATCCTTGATGAACCAAACAAATGAATGTATTTAGAGCCATTTAGAGTTCAAAGGACATTTTGAAATGTATGTACGCATATTGTTCATATTCTGAACGCTCTAACCCAGTATCTCACTGCTCTTAATTCACATGACCCTCCATTCAGATAATTGTGTTCAACTAAAGGTTCTATTGCACTGTAGATGTAACACTGGAAACATTTCTGAATCCATTGCCTCAGGCATGACTAGAGTGCCAATGCTTTGTTTTTCAAGTTACAGATTATAGTTTTGCATCATGTAAAATATTGTCAATATTGGAATGATGACAAGCAGCATAGCAGATTTTAAGTTGATGCCGCCATATGCATCACTAATCATAGAATATCCTAGTGTTGCAATATTGTGCTTTTTAATTGATTATAAAGTACACTATAACTTTTGTTTCATAAAATGTGTACACTATTTGTTTACTGCAGTATGTTGGCATTTCACTTTATATTAGTTTGGTGAAACACAGTATTTTAAACAGCCATAACCAAATATTTCTCCAGCTAAGTCATAGTAAACCTTTCAAATATACAGTACAGCTTGCAGAAACCTTGGCTTAATGAGACAGTGTGAGGTCTGTCACTTAACACTTCACATTAAACATTTATCTATTCATGCTGGCTCATACAAAGAGAAAACTTGATTGCCTGGATGCCATCGTTTAAACTGTCAAAGATGGAGCTGGGCTAGCACAATGCAGTAGTTCTATTGCTTTTAGCCTGCCTCACCCCCATCCATATCAGGTTGTTCCTCGGGCTCACATGGATTCTCTCCTCAGTTGTTGTATTCTTTATCTTTTATAAAACTCTTTGAGACTTTGAGGGACGTTTTTTAAAATGTTGTACTTTGGCATTTTCTCAGATCTGACTTTTTTTCCCAAGGACATTTCCTCCTGCTGCCAAGATCTGTCAGGCAGGAGCATCTCAGAGTAAAGGGGTGAGAGGACACCAATTAGAAAGCCATCCTCGGCCAAGAGAGCCAGCGGCACAGCTTGCCACAGGAAGTGGGATGTCTGACTTCCTGCATGGGGTCACAGCTGTTTGCGGGGAGGTTACTGCTACTAGCCAATACGCAGGACCGTTTAGCGTCTGACGAGGCAGGCCTCATTTGAATAGCAAAGAACCATCTCAATGTCACCAATAAATTTACATGATTTCTTCTTGCTACAGCTGGGGCCGGAGCGAGGACTTTGCTGGAATTAGGGGAGCGTGACGATGTCAAAAAGAGCATGAAAGTCTCGTTTTCAAGTTGGCTAGTTTTAAGGTAAAGTTTCTCTACATACATCGAGTGCATACATTTTGATCATATATCTATATGTGATGAACCTCTGAATCACATAGGAAAAAAACATTTCTTAATCTCATGAAGATGTCCAAAAAGACTTACACTTTGTCTCCACAACAATTTCCTATTTTCCTTTCTGTCTACATTTGATACAATATCCTAGCTATACTCAATAATGCTTAGGACATACAATATACAGTATGTCATTCATATAAAACTTATAGTTTACTGAATACTACTGAATATATGGTTGTATTTAAAATTAAATGTATATCAATTTTTGAAAAACATACAGTACTGTGCAAAACTCTTAGGCACAAAATTAAATGAAAAGTTTCTAAATATCAAAAAAAATTACAGAAATGAAGAGCAGAAATTTAAAACATTAATGCAGAAAACAAAAAAATAAACATCTAAGACCGAATTTATATTAAAGAAATCTAGGGTGCCTAGATTTTTGCACAGTACTGTATATATATGATAGTTTTGTTACAAATAATATTTAAAATGATTAAATGATTATATATTATAAAATGGCACTATTTTGAGACAGCTAATAATTTAGCTATGTTAAGTTATTGTAATAATCCATAGGGAGTTTTATTTTTCATGTTATACAGTATTTTGAGTAGGTGTTTTAAATAATGGATATTTGATTTTGGAAAGAAACTTTAAATGTAAGACGGATAATCAGAACAAAAGCTCCTCCACTGTAATCAGATATTTGAGTATCTTTACCTGAGGTGGCGAAGAACTGGAAGCGTGGCAGGGATGGAAGCGTGTGATTGGCTCCTGCTATGAGCAGCTGTCTAGGATGCCCATATTTGGGCTCAACCCAATTACATCCTCTGATCCCCAGTCACTGGGCTGCCATGCAGTCAGAACCATTAATCTCCCTGGCTGAGTACTACGCCATGTGTTAACAGCCAGCCCCCTCACAGCCAAGCCCCACCAGCAGGGTTGAAAGTCATGCCAATCATATTGACTCCTTTGACTCTGATGTCCTCTTGGGCTCATCATGATTATGGACAAACCTCTGATGACTCTGTAGACCAATAATATACAGTACTCCCCAAACCTCCATTCAACACTGTAAGCCTGGTGGTATTTCTGGACTCAGGTTCAAAACAGCAGTCATAGTGTATGTTGTCAGACCTGTAGTGCAGGTGTGCTCTGCTGGAAAGGTTGGCAGGGGTCAAAAACATTTTTGGATCTGGGATGTTAATGACAAAATATCCTGGAGCTGTGTCAGGAACCAATTCCAACAAATCAATTTCAAAAGGGACAGCAGTAAACAGTAGAGGTTCTTTGCAACTGCCTATTTCAGAGAGAAGAAAGCCACCTTCGTTGGCTTAGATTGGCTTTCTGGACAAAGACAAAAAGAAAGAATAAAAGAACGAGCATATTTTTTTAAACTTTGGTTTCTCCCCATTCTCAGCCTATTTCAAAGAAACCTTCAGTTTACAACCTCCGGTTCTCAGTATCAATCATAACCAATAAAAATGTAATTAATTTGATTTTTTGACTTCCAATTGGCTTGTGTAGTTGTGATTAAAGGTGATAACAGGAAGAATAGAAAGTCAGGCTAATGTAAAATTAGGAGCAGTGGCTTAATCAGGGTTTGAATAACAAGGAGCCACAGTTCTAGTTTAGTGAGCCCCTTTTTGTTCACTGAGATTAAGGGAGGGGTTAGGCAGGCCTCTATTGTTCAGCTGGGAAAAGAAACTCATTTGCTCTGAATGACGAGTGTCTTGTGAACATAAATCATGTCTCCTAATCCTTTTACTAATGCCACATAATGCATTTAAAGATCACACAATAGAGACAATGAAGGAAGTTTGCAAGTGGCGGTCGCAGTAGTGTCTTTCCCCACTGCGGAGAAATGGGCTTTCGCCTTTGATTCACATGATTGAAGTTGACTCGGCTTACATCTGTTTTCACATCAGCCGACATGTTTGTTCAGGGCACATCTCTTCACACTGGGTGCACTCTTTGTCATGTTCTCTCATGTCAAAACTATAAATTGCAACAGAGAGGCCATTGTTGTATTTGCATGACCAAAATACAGTACATGCCTATACAAAATTTGGTCTTTTCTGAGTGGGCAGGCTAACACAAACTTTTAACTTTTAAGGTCCAACTTACGTCCTCTCCACACCTTTATACTTCAGTCACACTGTGTTTCATCTACCCAGGGGATGCAGGTTGACATTTAGCTCTATGTCTGTATGTGCTCCATTTCTATTCCCCTGACAATGGTGCCTTTAAAATACATGCACTTTTTCATAGCAAGTGTCTCGATTTCTAAAGCAAAGGGACTTGAGGACAAAGGAATATTGGAAGGGAATAACAATGGTCCCTCATGCACTGTTTCTTCATTAGGAATAAGCTTCTAGTTTCACCAAGTCGTCAAAAACTTGCAGGGCGTTGAATTCTCAGTTCTGTCTCGTTTTCTTCAGTTGAAAAACAACACAAATAAAATAGAACTGCGCGATGTGTTCTCAGAGTCATACATACATCTATGTGAAAAGTAAAATCTTACCAAAATAAAATCAAACTACTTCAGTTGCAGTAAAATCAAATACCTTAGTTAAGGTTAGGATAAGGTTTTTACACGATTTGTACAATATTGAAATATATGAAACTATGTTATGTTACTTTTCGTAGCTAGGAACTTGATGTGAGAATGGGCTGCAATGTATGCAATATATCTGCCAAACTTCACCATATTAGACAGATGCAGTATATGCTTTATATGATTAAATTTAATATCACTGTTCGGGATGTATTTTCCATATGGGAGCTGTCTGGAACATGGTGTGACCTTACCTTTCATACCAAAATAAACACTGCAGGGCACACTGCTTGGATTTTATTGACAGCTCTTCGCTGTATGATGTCCTGCCTGCTACAACGGCTCTGAG
>OOFE01050308.1:15291-28358 GCA_900323365.1 Monocentris japonica
CATCATGAAATCAGAAGATTACCAAGGCATTTTGGAGCAATATGTGCTACCCAGTGTCAGAAAAATGGGTGTCAATCGGAGGTCATGGTCCTCCAGCAGGACAAGGACCCAAAACACATCCGAAAGCACCCAGATAGGTGAGATAGGTGGAGGGGATACTACCCAGGTCATTCCCCATGGGGTCAAACTGGATTGCTTGGGTAACACTACATTACTGAAAAGTGCTTTAACAGTATATCCTTTGTAAAGGAAAATACATAATGTGCACGTAAGAGCTTTGTTTCAGGTCGAAATGGGAACAGAAGAGAACAATAGTTATAATAGTTATGAATTGGTGAATTGGTGACTCCATAGGTGTGACTGGTGTGTAATGTAATGTCTTTGTCGCATTTTGGCAATGTAAATGCATTTTGCCAATAAAGCACCTTTTGAATTGAACTCAACTGACATAGAGAGAGAGAGAGAGAGAGAGAGAGAGAGAGAAACAGAGAAGTGGACTATGATCTCTCTTGCCCAACCTCATATTGATTTCCTCTCCACACAGGCACCAATGTGTCTACACACACACACACACACACACACACACATTAACAAATATCACATTCTCTCTCTTTGCCTTGCCTTCTCTCTCTCCCTTTTTTTCTCTCTCTCTCTCTATCAAAGTTGCCAGATGACGTCATGCACTAACTTGCATACGATTGACAAGCCAATCTTCTCCCATTGGCTCACCCTAGGTCTTCTATCTTCTTTCATTGGCTCACACTGGGCCCCAGTTGACTGGTCAGTGGCTAAAAGCCACCATGTTCGCAATAGAAACAACTTTAGTGACAAGTCTACCTACAATTTTGGAACGTCGGGAACAATGCAAACATGTTGACTCCCACAGCATTTGGTGCCAGAGGCTTTTGATAAATGGAATGGCCGCGGTAGGTCTGGAAAGTTGCAACATCTAGCGATAAAGTTGCCAAGACGGAAACAGTGATTGGAAACAAGTGAAATTATTCTTTTCCCTTGGCAGATTTTGCCACATATTTCCAGTAAAATAACACTTGTGCCTTGTGCCAAGATGGATTGCAGCGACCCACGTTTTACTATTCTAACCTTCAAAATGCTCAATGCAGCATGGAAATATGGCTCAAATGGAAAAAAAAAAGAAAGAAAGAATTGAAACGATTGTTGAACTTGGAGACTTGGCAAAATAGGAGCTGCGATGGCGAAGATATGGAGAGCGGCAAAAGCAACATGGCTGTAATGAAAAGCCCAGCCGGCATCGGAAATCTCCCGCGTCAGCCTGGAAATGTCAAGTGGACTTTCGATATGCTACTCCAATTCCACTTTATTTCCATATTAACTTAAATGCCAGCCTGTAAAGTGTGTGTGTGTGAGTGTGTGTGCCTGTGTCTCAGTACTTCAAAGAGCTGACAGGCGGTCTGTTCTCATCATTCGGAGTCATCATGTCACCCACATGTTCTCGACTTTTAGTTTAGTGACCTGAACCTTTACAAGAGGGATCAAAGAATTTCATAAGTGAGAATGTCCTTGAATATCCCGGATTCCTTCTTCAGTCGATTCCATTTCTTCCTATTCAGCAAGAAACCTGTGCTAGGAAATATTAACTTCCTATTAAATTTAATAGGAAAAGAAAAATTAAATTCCTCATTTTCTCCAGCAGCGGTGACAGATTCCTTACCATATATATTTTTTTAATGTAAAGTTAGAATTTGTTTGTTATTTCTTGATATTATAATGATCATTTAGAATTATAACTTTCTATTATCCAAAGCAAACCAACTGACCCCAAGTACCACCGCTATACAACCATTACACGCAGAGGTTGGTGCGCGGTGCGTTCACAGACCAGGAAGTAGCTCTGTGATCTTCTCACTTTCTCTTACAACAACATTGTGCTACCGCAGCACTTTGGCGTGAACAGGTGGCGCTTTTAAAGTCACTGTTGTTTTCATGGGTTACTTGTTTAATCTTTACGTTGGCCAAATGAAATGCTGGGACAAGCCAGGGCCGCAGCGACTGAAAGGTCCATTTGTAAGTTCAACTTCTGCCGGCTGATAAAAGATGTCAGAGATTTTTTCTCACAGAGAAAAAAAAACAAAAACAAGCCTACTGTTCCAGTCCGCGACAGAAATTCAGAGGCCAGAGTACAGTGATGGCAACACTTATTCTGTTGGCCTTGCTGGAAGACATCGAAGGAGAAATATGAGAGGGTTGAACGGCGATTTCAGAGAGAGAGGCCAATTCTTTGTACAAGTTTAGAAGAAAATGCCAGAAATGTCACGTTGTTTGGAAGAAGGTGTACAAGAAAACACGTCGAGAAAAAGGTGCATATTTGCAGTTACTCAACTCTTCTCCAAACATGCGTGCACCACACTCATCCACCCGAGCACCTATAAAAGGGCCAGCGCACTTGTCTGACTGGAGAAATTCTAGTGTGGCGTGGGAGGATTTTACTCAACAGTAGTGTTGGGGGTGACACATTACCTTGTAACATGTTAGAATACTCAGATTACTCAGATTGTGGTAACCAGTGATTTAAAGCATTGTTTTTTTTAAGTCTTAATCCATTATTAGTTACTTTTTAAAATTATAATCCTGGTTTTTTTTTTCAAGAAATTTCATTTTTGTCAGCAAAACAAAAAAGAAAAGAAAATCTTGTGGCGTCTTGCACAGACATTGTACTGTCAATTGACAAAAATGCTGAAATACATGAGAAAAAGAGAAGAGTAGTCTTGCATTGCATTTTAAAACAAAGAACAACAACACACTTGGCAGCACAAGTCATATCACTGTGGCCTGTTTTTTTCTAGTGGGTAATGCAAAAGCCCTCTAACAAGTTACTTTTAATAAAGAGTAATTTTGTATCAAATAAAAAACTTTCTATTTTCTTTTTAAGGTAAGTAATAAAGAAGATTAACAAAGAACTTTTAAAAGTAACTTTCCCCAACACTGCTCAACAGCTTCAGGGGTGTCAGTCTGCAAAACCTGCAATGAAACCTGCCTCACCTTAAGGAGCTGCTGACCCACCTAGAACTATTTCAGTAGCCTGGCTTTCAATGGAGAGTTTTAGTGTCCTGTGATGGTTTAAATGCTGTTTCAGAGGCTTTTCCCTGATAAGAATACATTTCTGGGGGAAACACTGAATACTGGTCATTTTGGGGGCATGAAAGTGGTGGAATTTTAAGATATATCAGCACAAACTATCAGATACTGGCAACTTCAGTCCAAAAATATCGGTCGAACCACATCCCCTGCTACGAAGGAGAAGACCTAAACTACTAAAGACGTTCACTTGTGACCGACACAGAAGCCTGTAGGTGTGAAGGACATCGTGGATTAACACTCCCTTTCTCTTCCTCTTTCCATCTTTCGCCTCTCATTCGTTGACCGGGATTAACCGTCAATCTTCTCACCATCCCTTTCTTTCTCCCTTTCCTCCCCGCGCATCTCTACTTTTCTCTTCTTTCTCTCTCTTTTCTTTTCCCCCCTTTCCTCTATTTCTGGGTCAGCTCAGGTGGATTAAGCCACTGAGGCTTGTTTTTTTTTTGTTCTTCTTTCTTTCTGCTCTCCTTCTCTTTCTTTTCATCTCCGTCTTTCTTTCTTTCTCTGGTCGGGCAGATTCATCCCTGAGACGCCTTGGATGGTAGAAAAGGATGAACGCTCCCTTCTCTTCGCCTCCATCATCCCGAGACAACACAGAATTACACTCAGGCGAAAGGGCATTCATCTGGACATAAAGGTCTCTAATATATGCATACATCCCCCAAAGATACTGCACACACTGAACTGTCCGCTCCGATGCGACTAATCCCTACTTTCCACCTTTGACTTTCTTTCTTTCCCCGCTCGTCTCCTCATCTGCCCGGGTTCAGCCAGGTGATTAAAAGGTAGACTGGAAGTTGTTCGGTTCAGGAAGGTGGCAAATGCCACCCGTTCTCTCCTTTAACTATGCCGAGCAGGTGAACCCAGGTTAAAGCCACGAACCCTCATTGATTACACTCATTCAATCCACTTCAGACATTTTCCACTCCTTCTCCAGGGTATGTGCAGAAAGCCAAATGGAAGACCTTTTAAGAGGGGAATTGAATTTAAAGAGCAAAGTGAAGTAAGAAAGCTGGCAAAACGACAAAATGGGCAGTGTAAGAAAAAAGGACAACAGGAAATGGATAGTAGGACATGAAGTCCAACCGTGTTTAGTAAAGCAGATAGGCTGCATATTGTTCTGTTCTGTCTCAAAGGCATGTTAATACTTTGAATCTTCAATTTAGATCATTGATTTTCTCAGACTGGATACATTATTTGTGGATACACTATTCTCTTTTCTGTCCTCTCACACTGAGAAAGATAAGATGAGAAATGGTAGAAAAGTTACTTTCTCTGGGTGAATGTAATCCCACTACTTTGATGAGAAATGGCAGAAAGGTTACTTTCTCTGAGTGGAAGTAATCCCACCACTTTGATTTTATGAAGTAAAGTAATTTAATGAGTAGTGACTGCTCCTAGGGAGCAATAAGTAAAGTAATCATATTACTTTTATAATGAGTAATATATTACTTTTTAAAGTTACGAGTCCAAGATTTTTCATCTCAATCGTATCTCAACACCATACTCTCACTTTGGTTTAAGTGAAAACTCCACACAAAACTCACACACACGCATTTGTGTGTGTTTGACCGTTTAAATGTGTGTGCAAATGTGTGTTTATGTACTTGCATGTCGATTTACTGATGGTGTTGTATATATATACCGTATGCACATATACAGTATATCAACGTTTGATGTGTAATAGTGTGTGTATAACCACAGAGAGTGAGATGCAGCGCAAGGGTGCGAGAAAGAGACAGGGAGAGAGATAACAGGTATTGATTTTCTTACTTTTAGTGTGGGTGAGAAGGCAAGCAGGGATTTACCTGTTGGAGACAAGAGAGAGAGAGAATGTTGTTAGAAACGTATGGACACGTACACAGTGATGTAGCTTGTCAGGGGGTAAGGCAGTGACAGCAGAATTATGGATTTCTGTATTGTAGAGGACAGAGAGCGAGAGTCAACTTGGCTTGGCTTTACTACCGCACTGTCCACACACACACACACACAAACACACACACACACACCTCAATATTTCCTTTAAAGCCCACTTATACACTGTGTCTCTGTGTGTGTGTGAGAGAGAGAGTTGTATTTTTTTTATGTTTCTGTGTTTGTATGCATTTGTGTTGTTATTCAATTTCGCTAATATTTAATAAAAATGCCAATAGCATCTGGCTTATCTCCCGAGACCACTTGAGACTGTGACACGAGACGACTTATCATCTAGGACAGGGGTGTCAAACCATGTGCCATGGAGGGCTGAGTGTATGCAGGTTTTCATTCCAACCAAAGACTACACCAGGTGATTTCACTGATTAGTCCCTCCTCTCTGGTTGAGGGTGTGATAACCAGTCGAATCACCTGGTGTATTGTTTGGTTGGAACGAAAACCTGCATACTCTCGGCCCTCCATGGCACATGGTTTGACACCCCTGATCTAGGACCATGTTTTAACACACTGCCTCTTCACCTCTTCAACACCGCCCCCTATGGCCGAGAGGTGAAATTACATCTACCATCTCAGACCATTTTTTAACAAGGGACCCCTGGCTGCAGTGTGCAGTATGGGGCGGGGCTACACATTAGGCCAGGGCAACACATTCCCAAGAGCGCTTTCATTGATCAGCCACTGCCGGATGGGGCGGGGCTACACAGGCGTTTGATTGGTCAGCCACCGCTGTCAATAGCATTTTTTGCGTTTGATTGGTTATCCAAGCAAGATGGGGCAAGGCTAGCAGTTAGCAACTTCATTACGTTTGTAGGTGAATTGCTTGTTAGCTAGCCAGAAGACCACTTATACACTTAAAAAGTGTGAAGTTGTAAAGAAATACTCGAAACGAAAGAGGTACTTTCTCTTTGAATTTGAATTCAAAGAGGACTATCTATCTATCTATCTATCTATCTATGTCTGTTAAAAATGTTTATCTGGAAAGGTGGCCCTGTCATAACTGATGTAGCCCAAGTCCACAAGTTTTATGCACACCCAGAGCAAACATCCTACCGATGTTCACTTGATAATTAACATAGGCTACACAGTCGCTCTATGCAGTCTTAACACACATTCATGGATGGACCTTTTTCTTGGCCTACATCGGTGAATCAATCTTCTGCAACATCGCTTTTGTCAGCTATTGGAATCTGTCCCATCCGAAATATCACAATCCCTTACACCCATCGGAATAATGACCCCACAATTGGAAAGGGCAAGGTCTGGACAACACAAGAACGACGGAGCCGCCTCTCTCCCAACCAATCAGAGCCAGCCGAGACCTGCCAGCTCAACTGTGATCAATTACAACCTATTTTCCCTCTCATTTCTATACCCACAATAAATCCCTCTTACTCATGCACGGTTGTCCTGTCATTCATTCAAGTGTTGTCCAGCCTCGTGAACTGTACTTCTTTTTAATCAAGCTGCCTAGCAACTGAGGTACCAACCCATACACGTACATTCACCGATGAACGCTTTTGTCACAAATACACAAATAACAGCAAAACAAGATTCAAGAATTTTGTTGTTCTTTTGTTTTTTTTTATTTCATGGCAACACTTTTAAAAATAAGTGGCAGTGTAAATGTGTCTTGTCAAGCTGGTGGATGTGATTCAGACATCAAACTCATACAGATTAAGACACAGCCGTCACTTAATGGGAATATTACACTGGCGACTGCTGACTTTCCATCACACCTTTGTACTGTGTGTTTGTGTGTGTGTGTGTGTGTGTGTGTCAAACCAGTCTGTCTTTAACTCGTCAATCAGTTAACTTTCTCTATTCTAACAACCATCAGGTCTTAAACAGCCTTGGATTTTTATCTGCTATTAAAGCCACAAGAAAGGTGTATGTCTGTGTGTGTGTGTGTGTGTGTAGCAGCAGGATAGCAGCCTGAGTAGCCTAGAGACAAGGTGTGTGAGAGGAGATAAGACGTGCACACAAACACACTGTTGGATTAGACACACTATTGTTACCTTTCAACACACACACACACACACACACACGATACAGAGAGAGTGCATAAGCACTGTGGAATTTGACACACTACACAATAAAACCCACAATTATACATACACACTTTTAGACTTTCCACTCAATTACCTTCAAACACATGTGCGCATGCACACACATGCACACTCGTAACCCTTGGTAGCTTTCAGAAAAATGCAAAAAGGCAGAGATAGTTTATAGTACTTAGATATATATATGTACTTAGTATATAAATGCAGATAGATAGATACATAGATAGATAGCTAGATGAATAGATCATATCCATCATATCAGAGGAGCATAAAAACTTTAATTGGCTACGTCAGTTATGACGGGGCCACTTCATCAATAGCAGACGTCCATTTTTGATGATGGAGTAGCAAATAAACCGCCCCAAATGGCCTCCACTATCACCAACTCCCTCCTCTCCTCTACTCCATCCCTCCATCCCACTCATCTCCTCCGAGTTGCTTCCTGGTAGGAGTGATAGTGGTAGTGCGGGAGGGGAGGAAAAGCTTTGGGACGCAGCCCAATGCAGATGAAGACCACACTGTAGCAGAAAATGGTTCTTTCGGCTTGCACCATAACAGAACCCTTTTAGAAATGCCCTCTATGCTCAAATGGTTCTACCTAGGACTCTTATGGTGCTGTAAAGAATCCTTCAGGAATGGATGAAATGCTGGAAATGTACCCAAATCCTACACTCCCAAAGGCTTCACAAAAGGGGCTCTATAATCTATATTTTCCTTACGCTGGTACCATAGCTGAACCCTTTATGGTGCCGTGACCCTGTAGAGTGAAACTATAGCCATTTACTGACAACGACCCAAGAAATAACCATTTTGCTGGGAAACAGCCATCGCCACTGACAACTTTTTGGGCTTTCTGTTAGCCACACACACACACGCTGTAAGAAAAACGGTGAAAAACTGTGAATGCTAGAATAACAGCTACACGCTTGTGTTTCGTCAAATATCCCATCCCCAAAAGTCTATTCCAATAAGTCTTCCCCTTTAGACTTTGGCTTTTCTCTCTCTCGCTCTCGTTTTCTCATCCATTCATCCGCCCACTCTCTAGCTCTCGTCTTTTCTGAAGCCAATCCTCTCGTTGTGGCTCGGCCGATCCCTGCGGTAAAAAAAAAACAGTTGGCTGGGATTCAGGAGCCATCAGAGGACAGTCGAGGGAAAAAGCCATGTCCTCATCTCTCCGTCTAGGCCGTCCCTCGCATCTGTTTCCCGCTCTTTTCGGGTGGCGGAAAGACTTTTAATGAACTCTTAATGGACTAATTTGTTAGTTTAATTAAGTTGCAAATTGTTTCAGGACTAGATTTACTTCATCCACCTCTGTAAAAATGACAAGTTTGGACCCAACAGCCCTTTGGGCTCATCAAAGGAAGGACAAAGGAAGGAAGATAAGAAAGGTCTTTGACCCCGAACACTCATTTTGTGTTTACCAATGGGTCAGGTAGATAGATGGATAGATGGATAGATAGATGGATAGATGGATAGATAGATAGATAGATGATAGATGAGATGTAGGACGACTAGACCACCACTAAGAAGAAAAAAGTAATATTTCCACTAGTAGTATAATCACTTCCAATTGCTTTTCCCCCCCATGTAATCCCAAATCAGTAATCACAGTTAAGGGCCCTGGTTAAGGCTTTCGGTTTACATATAATAACATAGAGGAGCAACATGTAATCTACAAAAACGCTGATTCTCACACTTCAATCAGCGAATAAATGAGGAGGCTATGGCTCGTTGAATGTCATTATGCTGCGAAACCAAGTTCAGGAAAAACGCCGTCCAACATTTTTAAATGCTTTTTGGTCATGCTTTCAGAAGACGCACACCATTCATTTGCAAAATTGCGGCGTGGCTTCTGATAAAGCGCAACACCAGTGGACAGTGGCGGGTGATAATGAGTTTCTCAGTAATATTACTTTTCCCGGAGACGAGCAGTGTAAGACGTTTTTTCTTTTGTTTTTTTGTTACTTTTAATATTTTGTTACTTTTAATATCAAACTGAAGTTCAATTAAGTTCAATTAACCCAAACCTATCAGTATCCCACAACCCCCGACTCTATAATTATTAGTCATTGTCCTCTCACACTGAGCTGCTGATGAGAAATGGTAGAAATGTTGACTTTCTCTTGGTGAAAGTATTCCCACTACTTTGATTTTATCCAGTAAAGAATGTTTGGTGTCCTGATTGTTCACAGGAGAGGAAACTGACTGAAATGAGCGAGGAGAAACAAGTTACGTTTTGGAGCCCGACACTGCTCCCAAAAGCCAAAAGGTGGTGATGGTTGGCCTCGACCTTTGACCCTTCTTCAAGACGGCGTAGTGCAGACTCGTTAAGACAGCCGTGGCTAAACACATTAAGCTTGGTGTTCAACCCAGGTTAATATCACCACGTATTAGTCTGGTGCTTGTTTGTGTGTGTGTGTGTGTGTGTTATTAGGGTGTCAATTGTGTGTAACAATGTGTGGCACTCACCATAACTTAGCCTATGGAAGTCCAAATTTGATTTTGTAGTTTTTATCAGTGCATTGGAGAGGAAAGTCCCCAGAAATGTATGTAAAAATCCCAAAAATTCACATCAGGTGATCAGTTTTATGACGTACTTCTATTTTTATCTATCTATCTATATTTTATCACATTAACTCAATAATATCTTTATTTATATCATTTATCATTTGGACATGTAGTTGATATAAGAAGGTTTGGAAGCAAATGATAGATTTAGGCATTTTGCCATAGCTAAGCTTATAGTGACACCCGTGTGTGTGTGTGTGTGTGTGTAAGCCAGACAGAGACATCCCCTGGTCCGTTCATTGTTGTGTGTGTGACAGCACCTTTTGTCCGCTTGGGCGTCCGACGCTACTCGCGTTATAAAAGGGTCAAACCGGGAGCAGAGAAAGAGAGACAGATTAGGGTCACAATAATTTCCACAGGCAGGAAGAAATGAGAGTATGAAGAGAATAAAGATCGGGTAGATAGAGTGAACTGTGCAGAGTAAGACACACACACGTGCACACATACACACATGCAGGAGATAATCAGTATGATTTCACGGTGAATGGAAAAGAGAGAGAGATGTTTACATGAAGAGACGTCACAAGGTCCATTATTAATTGGATACAATTTTTTCGAGCTCTGACGAGATTCAAGCCTAAATAGGTCCTTTAATTTTGCCAGTGTTGCAGCAAATAAACCACTAAATAACCAATAATTGGACAAGAGGCATTCCACAGGTGCTTATAACCACAGTATCACTTTTCTCTCTCCAAGTTACATCAAAATAAGACCAGTGACGTAGCAGTTACAGCCTTTCGAAGTTACAAATTTTGCCCTTTAATTATAGTGTCCCCATCAGGCCAATCTGTGTAATTTTTTCAACGCCAGAACACAGTGCCAAAATGCATCATCCCTCCAAGTCTCATCAAAACCACCTATGATGACAATAGTCATTATTTTGTTACATTTCTAGTGAATTGTGTTATAGTGAAATTTAGCGACTCCTCAATTTGCTGAGGAGCCCCTAGGACAGCGGTTCTCACTGATGTGCCATGGAGGCCCAAGAATCACCACAGCAGCTTATTTCACCAATCAACACACCTTCAACCAATCAGAACGAATCAGTGAAATGAGCTACTGTAGTGTTATTGTAGTGCAGGTTCTTGGGCCTCTAGGGACCATGGTTGAGGGGGTGCCCAGGCTCTCCGAGACCCACTACCCGAGTGTCTTCAACTCCCACACCACCACATCAATAAGTAAGGTCATTTTACTCCATAGACTTTACTGTTTGTGTCCATTACAAGCCACTGTAACTCAAATTATCCTCATTTGTCATCTTTTCAAGGATGACAAGGATTGAGATACAACAAAACACACACACACACACACACACACACACACACACATACATACACTAGCAAGGTAAACTACCAAACAATAAGTCAATCATCCTTTTGCATTGAAAAGGTATTTCTAGACTTTCTGAAGTGGACATGAGAAGGGACTTGTAAAACTCCTCCAAGAGATTCACCAAAGGAGTGTCATTTGGCTGCCAGGCTGGGACTGCTGTTTAAGTGGAATCATACTGTATATACATTGCAAAAGAAGCAGGAGTAGTGTGTGTGTGTGTGTGTGTGTGTGTGTGTGTGTGTGTGAGTGAGAAGTGTCCTTGAATGGGTGGATGAAGAGATAGAGGGCGTTTGTTTGAACAGCCAAGAAACAGAGGAGGTGACACAGAGGGGGGTGGGACACACCGGGGCTAGTAATAGAGGAAGTGTGTGTTTGTGTGTGTGTGTGTGTGTGTGTGTGTGTGTGTGTGTCTGCGTGTGATCATATGGGAAGATACAAGATAGTGTGATGTAGTAGACAATGTATGTAAGAGAGAGAGAGAGAGGGAAAGATGTGACAAAGACAGAGATTAATCTTTCATCTTGTTTTGGTGGATGAAAGAGAAAGTGAGAATGAGGCAAGAGAGATAAGAGTACATAGAGAGAGAGAGAGAGAGAGAGAGAGAGAGAGAGAGAGAGAGAGAGTGAGCGAGGGCAGATGATGCGGCCCCTTGGATGAAGATGCCATACCAGAACAGATGCCAGCTGTTCCACTGTGTGTGTGTGTGTGTGTGTAATCATCTTCATGCTGTTCTGGGCTCATTATAGAAACAGATTTGAAAAGATTGATGATGATGATGATGCTGATGATGATGATGATAGTGATGATGATAATGATGATGATAATGATGATCATAACAACAATATTTGCCAATCTCAGCCTGCGTACTGTCTGTTATACTTTTTTAATGTTTAACTTTTCAATAGTTTTGAAAGGTGCCCTGAGTATCATTTTTAAACATCAATGAATAAAAAGTGGTGCAGTTGAACCATCTTAAAGGCCCAAAACGGTTCGGTTATGAGGCAGTGTCTTTCTGAACTTTTTAGGTAGTTTGTGACTAACATCTGACGCCACGCCTGTGATATTTCTTCACTGTGTAATCATAATTACATAACCGTAATTACAGAAATGAGAGAGTTTACCAGCGGTGGAATCGGGACGCGTGAGAGGAAGGCTGAACACGTCTGCAGGTCCTGAGAAATTCTTGAATTTGATGATCTGTATTCAAGGGTTTTACAAGTCCTTCATAGTTTTTAAGCTTTAAGAGGTCTTTGGTTTTAGACCCATATTCCAGTTGGTCTACTGTTTTTTTCCATTATTATATTCATTTCACAGGGGAAATTGGTTGTATATTTCATTAGAACTGGCCTCAAAAAGTCTTGGATTCAACTTTATGAAACTTGCAGGCACCCTGAAGCCAACAGCTGAGAGGAGAGCCTCATTGACCCCTGAAAAGCTGCCAGTCGATATCGAGCGAACACCAGAGCCTCACAGGCTGGAGGGGTGAGATTAGAGAGAGACCTAACAAGTGGTTCTCTACAGCCGACATGTCTAACTCTGCCCACACTTGGGATTTAGACAAAGGGGAAAATGGTACAGCGCACAAAGATAGACAGATATAACAAGAGTCTCTCAAGCTGACAAGTCTCCCAGGATGGACGAGGACAAACAGACAGATAAACACATAGGCAGGTGAGTATAACAACCCCACCAACGTGACGAGTCTCTGCCTGTCTTCTCTCCCGGGGATTTGGGACACAACAATAGAAGAGCAGAAAGAGAGAGAGAGAGCGTGAGAGAACGAGAGAATGAGAGAAAGAAAGACAACGCGGATTTTAAGGAAGTGCTGTCAGTGTACTGCAAAGTTTCATCTTCTGCATTATGATAGCAAAGTGAAAACGAGATCAAAGTAGATTTTTTTCAAGGGAGACAATGTGATCTTCCAGATGGAAAGCCGGGCAAGCACTTCTCTCTCGCACACACGCACACACACACACACAAATAAATTTGCCATACATATTATGCACACACACACGCTAACACTACATGCTATAAACCTGTCCTCTTCTTTCTCTC
>OOFE01050310.1:12009-28765 GCA_900323365.1 Monocentris japonica
CTCCAACATGAACTTGCATTAACATCAACTTACACATGCATCACATTAAGTTAACGCTGTCCTTCCAGATTGAAGAGTTGGGTCGCAGACGAATTTGGGAAGAGAACTTAGACATGATCAATGTGCATAACCTGGAAACTTCCTTGGGCATGCACACCTATGAACTGGCAATGAACCACCTAGGAGACTTGGTGAGTATAGGGGCCTATGTAATTTCCCCTTCCCTGGGTTGCTATTGCAGTGGTGGTTCCATGGCTTTTCCTGTGGCGTAATTGGCTCAAAAGTTGTCACTAGTGACTCTTCAAACTATGCATGCAGCAGTCCCACTTTGATAAGTGACAGATCATGTTTGCTATATCAATGTTCCACAGCGAACTGACTCTTTTTTTTTTTCTTCTAACTTATAGACTACTGAGGAAATCGCTGATATGCTCACAGGCACCCGTGTGCCATCTGACCTGGAGAGGGGTCAATCTACCATTGTCAGGGTGAATAAGACTTCTGTACCGCCATCTCTGGACTGGAGAGAGAAGGGCCTGGTAACAGAGGTCAAAATGCAGGTGAGGGTTATCTTGGGCACTAGATCTAACGTCAAGTTCTGTTAAAGTTTTGAAGACAGACTAAAGAAAATTGCTTTGAGCTGGCACTGTACATTAATCCAGTGGCTGCACTTTCTACAATGTAGGTTTAACACTTGCAAGCCTAGTTGCTTTTTTTTGTCTGTGGCTGTAATTGGGGGAGGGGGGGGTGAATGTTGTCTTCCTCATGCCTGAACTTGTATCCTAATTTATAGGGTTTTTGTGGCTCTTGTTGGGCCTTCAGTGCAGTTGGGGCGTTGGAAGGGCAACTGAAGAAGACTACGGGTACCCTAATTTCACTTAGCCCTCAGAACCTGGTGGACTGCTCCACAAAATATGGCAACCATGGGTGTAACGGTGGCTTTATGACCAACGCCTTCCAATACGTTATGAAAAACAAAGGCATTGCATCTGATGCAGCCTACCCCTACACGGGCACGGTGAGTTGTCTAGACTTGCTGGATTTGCTGGTGCTGTGTCAGTAGTGGACAACTGCATCGAAAACATGTTTACTACATAAACAATCACCTTTTCAGCCAGTTCCATGTCCACTGGGTGGTTCAAGAATTCCTTTCAAGCGCTAACTCCTCTGCGTGTTTCTTTTAAGCCTGGTCCGTGCAAGTATAGCCTACAGTCTCGAGCTGCTAACTGCTCTGGGTATGCCTTCTTACCGAAGGGGAATGAAGCTATACTGAAGGAAGGCCTAGCTGCCATTGGTCCCATTTCCGTTGCAATTGACGCTTCCCGGCCCAAGTTTAACTTCTACCGTCATGGTGAGTATTTATGGGTCTGGGTCCGTCCTATGGCCAATCTTCACGATGAAAAGGTAGAACAAACTCAAAGCCATACTTTTTTTAACTTGTATTTTTAATGTTCAAAAAAACTAGCAGTGTTATATTTAATCTGTAAATGCTGTTCTGTGGAACAAACTTGTCAAAGTCAGTCCTTTTTTTATTCTAGAGCAGGGGTGTCGAACCATGTGCCACAGAGGGCCAAGAGTTTGCAGGTTTTCATTCAAACCGAACACTACACAAGGTAATTTCAGTGATTGGTTCCTCCTCTCTGGTTGAAGGTGTGATAATCCGTGAAACCACCTGGTGTAGTGTTCAGCTGGAATGAAAACCTGCAGACTCTCGGCCCTCCGTGGCACATGGTTTGACTCAAGCCACGCTGTGCTTTCAAGACATGACTATTGCTGTGACTAGAGGGAGTAATATAATTGTCTTTAAACAGGCGTGTATAGAGACCACACATGTACCCACAACATCAATCATGGAGTGCTGGCTGTGGGGTATGGCACTGAAAATGGACATGACTACTGGCTCATCAAGAATAGGTTAGTCTGGGAAGTTTAGTGTGGCGATACATTTTGGAAAATTGATGTTTAATTGGATTTCATCAAAATGTGGCATTTGCCATGTCTGTCTTGATGTACATAAAACGAACATGTTGGTTGCTTTTGGTGATAAGTTTGACATTTTAAAAGATTGCTTTTACTTTTTTTTTTTTTTTAAACTGTAGTTGGGGTATCAACTATGGAGAAGAAGGCTACGTCAAGATGGCTCGGAATAAACACAACCAGTGTGGCATCGCCCTCTACCCTTGTTTCCCCATCATGTGATCACCTCAGATGGCCCCATTCCGGATGTGGTTTATTCTCTACAGCAGTTTGGGAGCATAGTTTTAAAATGCAGAGAAATCAGGGTTTTTGCTGTTATGGAAATGTCAAAATAAACTACTTGATCCCTTTGACTAGTGTGGCTTCTTGTTAAACTTTAGCAGCAGATAACTTTAATCAGGTTTTTGTGCCAGCACAGACTTGTAGTAAAGCTGACTCATGTTTTGGATAGGCAGCATGTCTATACAGTAGTATGGTAACATCTACAGTAGCTGGTGTCTGTCGGTGTAGCTCAAACTACTTAAACCCAAACGGTCGAGGCATATACTGTATTGGAAGTCTTGTTTACACTTCTACTAATGGTGGCAAAAGCTACACTAACCCTTACTAAGATTTTAAAGACAAACAAATGGCATTAAGGCCAAAACCACTGAGACAACTACTGCATCTACAGTATGTATGGGTTTTAAAATGACAAGCCATATCTAGCGGGCTTCTGCTACTGATCCTTGTTGCACTAATGCTAGTTAGACAAGCAGTATTAACTATTAGTGCCAGCAACCTCTCCCAAACTACCCTGTGATGTATCGCCCCAATGGATAACTAGAATACTGAGGCAAGTGGTTAATGCATAAATTGCTTTGCATCAGCTACACAACAGCACCCCAGGAGCTGGTCAGGATTCAGTGTGAGGTGATGGAGCCTTCAGGTTGGAAAGGATGTTATGACTTTTTTTTTTTTTTTTTTGAAGTCTCCTTGAATTCAAGATGAGTTGCCCTCAATGCTGCACAACACACACCATAAGATGGGTTTTCTTTCAGATTTTATTTCCATTATGATTCATTTTCTTAGAACTGGATAGATAAATGGCACACAAGTGCAAATTCCAGTATAATTAACAATTCTCACATAAAATAAATACAGCACCTTTCCAGCATCACTAAAATATTCTCAATATCCAGAAGTAATATTGAATTTATCAACATTCTTCATTTACAAAACAGACAACATACAATAGATTTGTCATTGAGCTTTTTTTTTTTAAATAAGTTTTCCTTGATCTTTTGTTCCATAAATTCCATACTTACACGTACAAACATCTACAGTTTCTACACACGGTACATTGATTTCAAATTGAAAGTCACATTTAGAGTAGAATTTTATCATTTAATATACAGGTTGGAGTCAAACTGAAGGAAACGCAAACAAATTCCTTCAGTCCCACTACAGTGGAGGATTCTCACAGTTCTCTGATGAGGGGTTCATTTTCTGGCTTGGATCAACCCAGTCATCCCTGAGGGAGTGGGCACCTTGTATCCACTATCAATATAAAGAATCTGAAAGATCATCTTCATCCCATTATGCAGTTCTCTCTTGATAAGAGCAGTGACTTAAGACTGGCAATGCCGCTATCATCAAGACACAGTGGTTTAAAAGGGATTACCGTGATGTTAGTTATGATCCCAAGTGAGCATTTCAAGAATCTAAAAGTGTCTTTTATCCTTATAAAGATGGAGGATCCAGATGATCAAGCAGGATCAATATATTAGTAGTGACCTTGCCCTCCTAAGAGTTGAGTGGACAAAACCCATGCCATAAAAATGAGTCCATCTCATTATAGAGGCACTATCACTGAGGGAAATCTTCAGGCTGGTGTTCTGTCAGATCAAATGTCATCGTAATTCCAGAGAAGAACTAAAATCCCAAACCATGACCCATTTGATAGTTATATATAGAATGAAAATCCTACACATAGTAACATTAAATAGCAAACTTTTACATTTTCGACAGGAGCTTCAATTGACAGAGGGCGCTCTTTTGGTGAGTTGATAAACCGTGGTCCTTTCAAATTAAAAGACTGATCTGAGGGGCAAGGTTCCACTTTATTGCTTACACTTCCCCTATGAAACGGACTCACGTGGACACACAGGTTTATGTCAAATTCTACTGTTTCTACATCAGTACGTTTATGCACATTTTTTTAGCTCCCTTCAGTGCAATGCCCTTTTCTGGCCACGCCTTGTACTGCTATGACAAGATGAATTGTACAATTACAAGCATTCTCCTCAGAAAATCTGGCATTTCCACAAGTCACCTGGGTCCAAGGTATACAAGGAGCACAGTCACCACTAACTTTCAAAACACATACTGAAGTTGCACCAAGTTAACCCCACTTTGATCAAGAACAACCACTGCAAGCAACAAATCTGTGTCATCATACAACAACAATGAAAACACTAGTTCTTGCTCTTTAGACAAAAACACCTGGCATACAGGACGTCCAAGAGGTCAGACAATACAGTACAAACATGCTTAACAATCAGTTGAATATAGAGGGATTAGGGGTGAAGTTGTCTTTGTTTTAATTTAAGATGTGATCCTTTTCCATATTAGCAAAGAGTGGAACAGATTGCATGTTATCACTTCCCTGTATTAACAATCTCAGAGACCTCTGTTGAGATTTTGCTTTATAGATTGAATTGTATCAGCAAAAGAGCACCCAAGTCCGATATTATAAAGAACAACACATTGAAGTCTATACTGCATATATTGCATCAATTGGGTTTTTTTCTTCATGGTGTAAATATATTCTGTGGTCCCCAACTGAGCTGTATTCATCACAGGGATGAAAACACAACAGAAAAAGTAGAAAAATATGCGGCAGACACATTTAGCACAACAGTCTACACAGTCTACACACATCCACACATAAACACAACATCCAAACAATCCCTCAAACATGAACAAGATAGAACAAGTTAACTTGCACACACACACACACACACACACACACACACACACACACATACATACATACAAGACACAAACAGCAAAATAGAGATTTGATCCTCACAATGCCACATGACATTTAAAGTCTCTCAAACATAACCACACACACACACACACACACAGTTGAAGAGGTCAGACAAACTCATCTAGTTGAAATAGTATCTGTGATAACTGAAGAGCGCACTTTTGAATTAGCTAGATCTATTCTGGGGAGAGAGGCTCGCCCAAAGAGCAAGCTAGAGTCCTCGATAGCGTGAAGGAAACTTATAACACCCTTAACACACACAATCAAGAGGACGTCAGTCAAACATCACCCATTCACTCACAAAAAGATTGTCACCACACATGTGATGTACACCTTTGGAGAAATGATACTGACGTAGTGATATGTTTAAATAATGGTTACTAACACAGTGACTCCTTTTTGTGTGCTATAAGCCAATTGATTTAAAGTCACAACTGATAATTTGTAGAGCTGTGTTATTTTTGACAGCCGTAGATTTTGACAAGTGTCACACTGTAGTCTTTTGAGCTCAGTTGGGATTCACCTTTTCACCCTTTCTGGAACGAATAGATGCAGTGAAGGAATGACTGAGTTGGAGCTCTTCAAATAAATGTTACGTCTTCTCTGTGCAGTAGTGTCCGGTCAATAGGACTGCACTGACGCAAGGAGAATTGCCTGTTTTGGTCCCTTTTGATTTGTGCTTAGTGTACAACGCCGTCATGTCATGACTTTAAGGGGTATTACACAACAAACAGAGTGTACACTATACTGCATATGTTTCCACCCAAACCAATGGGAAAAGCTGTACCACAATCCAAAAAAAAATGTAATGTAATGTAATGTAAAAATGTAATATAAGCATAGTCTAAAAGGTATATTTTAAACATGATTGAGTCTGATTGAAAGTAGTTGAAATAGTAGTAATAGTAGTAATTCTTTGAAAAGATGTTTTACCGCTGTTCCATACATTCTGATGTTTGTTCAACAACACCCCAATGAACACAAATACAAAGGGTAAACAATGGCTCCATTGATTGGTATGAGATGGTGAGATTAAAAGAATAATTCAGCCACTTTCTCTTTCCTCATCTAACACACACACACACACACACACACACGATTATAATTTCGGCAAACATTATGTTATAATGTATGCTTTCACATTTAGCACAATCCATCCCACAGAGGTTCCTGTGTTGCATTGTTAACACAGACATGAACATCATTAGCTTCATAGCTTTAAATGTTTTTAGTGGTTTACCAACAGGGAAGGGAAAAAACAATATGTTGACGTTTAGAACACTGAACACTCAAGAACTGGATCAAAAATACCCATTTACAAGAGAGAATCCTGTGAAATTCATCTCAATACTCCATTTATCTATGTTTTGAGGCTAAGGCTAGGTTGAGCGCACTGGAATGTGTATGGTTATATCATTTGGTAGACAGTAGCGGCTCTCAGTAGCTCTAAGGTTGGTCTGGCTTCATTAGGCAGTAGGAGTATTGTTTTCTTTGCCTTTGGAAGTGACCAATGAACTGGTCAGGGGGGCATTTTTTATCAAATACATTTTCATCCTGAATTTTATTGTGTGATACAATTTCATCTAATACATCTGTGAGCATCAGTCTGTTTTGAAATGTGAGAAATGAGATTGTGCTGTTAACATTTCACAGGAAATTGAAAAGTGAGTTGTAAGCTGGCCACTGAGGCCAAGGAGCAAGGCAAAAGGAAAACATTGCAGTTAGTAATATGGGGACCACATTGATGGACTAAATCTTTTTTTAATCTCCTCTCTTCATTTGACCGCTCTGTATTGCCAATTTGAAAGTGTAAATCATATGGGCTGATGAGAGAACACTAAGAACCTCTCATCCCAGTGTTTCCAGAGCATCCAGAGAGAAAAATTCACATTTTGTCCTAACTGCACGCCATAATATAATTAACGATCACATCACATATGTCTTGTGTCAACATGTGTGTGTACATGACACTTTTGTACAGTTTACAGTTTACAGTTTTGATGTTTGCCATTTGACAATGCACATGTGAAAGTGCAGTTGAAATAAAGTGTCGTCATTCTGGATATCATAACGCCTGGTTTAAAGGATCAGATCTGTAGTTGTGTTGTCATAACACAGATATTTATTTCTAAATCTGTATGCGATGAAACACCATGGGTCTGTGTAGTGTTGGAATGATGCAATCCATATTTCATAGGATTTTGGGCTTACAATGAGGGTGGCAGTCTGTTGTCTTGGTGTTTTAATGGGCAGCTCTGCAGCTCTCAGGGATGTTCAGGCTGTAGGTGTCTCATGCCACTCCAGCTGTACGCCGCTGCTCACTGATGGTCATTTGTTTTACTGCAACACCTGACCTCGTGTTTCAGGCAACTTCGTCGCAAGGAAACTACCTGCAGCAAGTGCACCGGCCGCAAATAAGATGGGTACAGCCTTGGTGATGCCAACAAAAGATTGGAAAATGCTTATGCCCAGGACTGCAGCCAGCTTACAGAGGGCATTAAGGAAGCCAAATGCTGTGGTCCTGAACACAAAAACAGAAACAGACAAAACCTCAGCAAAGGATAATACCCTTTTTATCAGCTGTGATAGAGTAGACAATTTTTACAGTTATGTTAAAACTATGTAATATATGATATAATAATGATCATTAGTTATCAAAGATGTTTTGTACACAATTTCATATAAGGTGTACTTCAGTATTATTGACTTGCAGGTTTGCAAAATGACAGTGGTTCTCAAAATGAGGTCCAGGGAAAATGATAATGATAATCTAGATCTTCTAGACATTATCCCAATTAGAGAATGTATAGGAACTATTGTGATCGTAGGTTTCACTCTCACCACGATTATCTTCACATGTACAGTTTAGACAGTTTTACAATTCAAAGCTAAATCAACAACAATAAAATCAAAATCAAACATGAAAATGTTTGTTTGCTGTAGAGACCCAAATATGTTCTTGTCATTGCTGTCCGAACATGGTAAGGAAAGATTTTCCCTGTTAAGACATTGGTGAACAGTGTTCCTGTTACCTTTTATCTGAGGGGTAAAGCTCCACTGTTAACACATCCAGGGCGTTCCATGAGGCGATGCTGATGCCACCAAACAGACACAAGAGGGCGATCATCCCTGACTCACTGTTGCCAAACATCAGGAAGAAACAGCTGATGCAAGATATGACACTGGATCCCGCTAGTTGGAATCAAGAGAGTGAGAGAAAAAAATGAGAATGAAAGAAAGTCGAATGCTAGCTTCAATAAGCTGTCTTTAACACTCATAGGTGAATTTCTTGCATTACAAGAGTGTACAATCTGTTACCTACCCAGCATCCTTAAACGGCCAATTTTGTCCATTAGTAGGGCTGACACAATGTTGCCTGGCAACACCGCCAATGTGCCGAGGAAGCTGACAAAGTATACCATGTAGGCATTGTTGTCATCGCTGAAGTCGAGCATACACCCCTCCTTGTTGTGGAGAAAGGTGCTGTTCACCAGCTTACTATTGACAAACCTGTATTTGAACAAATCTAAAGAGAGGCGAGAAAGAGAAAGAGAAAGAGAAAGGGGTGTTATTGCTCTATTACACTGAATCAAAGCAATCAGGGAATTATAATTGCATAATGCCATGAGGGGCCAATTACTAAGTCTGCTGTATGTTGAAGCTGTCCTCTAAGGGGAATAAGGGAATGAAATGGCCTGTTTGAACCCGTTGAATTCAACCAACGCAACCAACCAACCAACCTTCTTCCGTGGCTGTTCTCAATCAAAATACCTTTTAGACAGACACTGAATTTGAAAACGACATCACATTCACGTATTCACTTATTTCCTAATAAGCAAGCAGCAGAGAAGGTCAGAAAAAGGTTGGTCCTTCAACATGCTCTCATCAAGGTTGTGAGTACAAAGCACGTTATTGTATTTTCTGTCTACACTTTGTTGCCTGCAGAGCACAGCGCCAGCAACATTATTAGATTTTCTGATGGCACCACAGCATCATGATGATGTAATTACAGGGAGTTGGGCAGAACATGATTACAGCGCTCGACAACCACAACTTTAAATGCCCAAATGACATAGAGACAAAAGAATGTATTGTTGACTTCAGGGAAATCAGAACGTACAACTCTTTGAAGCGTGTGAACATGTTGAGTGTTTGAATCTCAAACTACCTTAGACCATTCCACTTTGAACTGATAGCCAGTTTCTCAGACATGGATTTGGTCCTTTGTCGCACTCGTCTCATTCTGTGTTCATAATCAAATTTAGTTCATATGACCCAGATGATGATCACTTGAATTTCTTTTGGTACTTACCTGTGTTATAAAACAGGCTTGCAATGAAGGTGCAATTCCTGAAGAAGGTGTTGGTAGAGGTGATGCCCTCAAAGTAGCATTCCTCAAACACAGAGTCCTCAAACACCATGGATTTCATCTTCAGGTTGAGGAACCTTGTGGATATATTACATTTTTGTTTTAGGTTTAATATATTTGCACAATAATGAAACATAAAAGGGAAGTCATAAAAAAACACCAATAAAATACAATGATGTACTTATAAAAACATCTCACCTAAAAACAAACAACAGAATGAATCAAAATGACAAATGTCGATAAAAACTGTTTTTTTTTTTAGGTTTTGACTGCTTCAGAAGCACTTGAATATAACTGTGCAAGATCAAAAACTATTCAATTTCTAGTTTACTACTAAATGATTCTGGAGCAAAAACTCAAAAACAGCCCACAAAGCACTTACTTGTCATTGAAGTAGTGTCCTTGGCGATGCACTTGGTTTTCTAGGGTGAAGTTAAAAGTGACATGCTCTACTCGTTCCTTAGTGAACACCTTTGTGCGCGATTCATATTCCTGCTTCTGGATGTACTTGATCATATCTGGGAACCACACGGTCAGGCCGTAATAGCTGCAAAGTGGAGTGGGTCAGGAAAGAGCACATAAGCATCAAAACTGATATAACATAGCAACATAACACTGGAGTTCAGCAAAACAGGGTGGTAAAATATGTCTTTATTTTACCTGAAAGACATGGTAAACCAAACGGCCATCAGCATGAAGGTGGTTCGCTTATATTCTGGGCTGAAGCAGGCAAGAAAGTTGCTCCGCATCTGTAACATGTTAACAAGAAAACTGATGGTGATGGCTGACTCAGAAAGCTTGGGAGGTAAGGTGTAAAGCTATGGAACATTGTTTTAGCACACATTGCATATGTTTATATATGTTATTCCCATGATCTTGGACATTTCAGTCTAGATTTATGAGCATAAACATGCATCTCCTAGAGCTGGAAAGAAGAGTACCAATAGGGGACGGACTTTGTGGACACCATGACAGCACCCAGGGTGGTTTTCCTGGAGCAGTGGGGTGTGAGGTGGTATGGAGGACTCTGCCCTCCTCACCTTCCACATAAAACTGCAACTTTAGTACCAGAAAGACAGCACTTTAATTCTAAAACTGGAGGATTTTTTTTTTAAGCCATAACCAGGTGATAAAACAGCAGAAGTTGGTGTGGGGAGTGTAGGCGTGTGAGTGTGCATGTAACAGAACGTAGGCTGAAAGCAAATTAAAATCAGGCTGACAACATTTCTGTCCAGAGTGGTGGTGCTGAGAAGATGTATGAGTTTAATCAAGTGAGAGTCAATATTCTGTGGATATCCATGAATTTAGGTACTGTTACTGATGCAGAGAAGAACAAATCCAGATTATAATCTAACAGCAAAAAAACATTAAATTTTTTTCTAAGAAACGAGGGAGTTCTTTTCACCAGATGGGATGCAGCTTGTATGCACTGCGTAGTATCCAGAGAGAGTCATGTGGATACGGCCTGAGCAAAGCTATTAGTTCAATTTACAGAGGGAAATGAACTCATAGTCATAGAATCATCAGCAGGCCACCGAAGAGACAGAATCAATAATGTTAATGTTAATGCCTCAAGAACAAGGCCCCGGACCCCCACTGACACGGACTCTTACCCCACACACACACACACACACAAACGCACACACACACACAGACACACACACACACACACACACACTACAAATAGGCAACTTGCACATATTTCCCACTTGCACCTTATTGCACACATCTCTTGTCTTGTTATATGTTTTGTCTTTTTTTATAATTTATTATGTGAATTTGTTTTTTTAGATTTTATATTTTTGACTCGTTCCTTCTTATATTTTTGACTTGTTTTTCTTCTGTTAAATGTTACACCATCAGACCAAGGCAAATTCCTTGTATGTGTAAACTTACTTGGCAATAAACCCCATTCTGATTCTGATTCTGATTCTATGTTTTAACACATACACTCCCATCCACTCTGTCCATTTGCAGACCAGCTACACTGGTCTCTGTCAATGATGTAAGGACCCCTTTAAAAGGCCACAATCAATACTCATGGGCAACAATTTTAAAACTGCAGTCTTAACGACTCTTCCTCAGCGCCACCTTGACAGATACAACCACAAAGCAGGTCTACAATATATGCTGACAATATTTGCCTTTTAATATCGCTTTTAGTTATTATGAGGCCTTTGCTCTCAAGACCTTTTCATTTCAAACAATTAAAACTCGTCAAGCACGTCAATAGCCAGGGACACGGTTATGTTTTTGGTTCAGAATGGATAGCACTGCAACAAAATCTCATTAGTTGTTAGAGTTGTTAGAGTTGTTAGAGTTGTTAGAGCGCAACCACAGTCCACAAAGCCACACATGTTCACTGTGAACCGTCCAAGATAATATGAATAACATATGAACTCTATTTTTCATCGACTCAGACATTTTCTCTTCTTAACTTCTCTTACCTGTTGGGTGAGGCTCATGATTTTCAGTTTGTAGCGTTGCCAGACGGGTGTGTCTGTGCCAGTGTCCACCAACTCATCCATCTGTTTCACTGTCTTGATTGTGGTGACCTTGGAGGAAAAAAAATCTTTTAGAGCCTAATGCCACCACTATGCCATGACTTTCACCAAACACCAATATTGAATGAAGACTTCATTATTTGCCCTTGTGTTGCTTGGCAGCGTTACTATTTGAAAGGGCAATGGTATTTTTCCCCTAGCATTAGAATGCATCATCACCAGTGTTTTGACAGGAATATTTTTTATAGAAAATCCTACATGTTGCACCTTTAACCACATGGCGGTTTTTGACATTTATTGATGTAAAACCAAGAACTATCTATCTCTATGCACCTGATCCATAAAACCTAATTCAACGTGTTTCCAATTCATCAAAGAGTAGCTCAATGCTTGTAGATGTACAGTCATACAGTTTTAATCCCATTTGAATGTGATACAAGAGAGATGTTAACCAGTCAACACTGTCTGGGAAAGAATGGCAGGGACCATCAGTTGGTGATCATTGCAAGAATCACATCCTGTCAGTGTTTCCCCCATATTTTGAGTAGTGGTGGTTGAGGGAATATGGTTTTGGTTCCATGTCTGTCTCTGTTTTGGTCCAGTTACAGTGGTAAAACTGCATTTAGATTTCTACCTGTGGTGGTCCACCATTGCTAAGTGCATATAGGAGAAGCAGTGATTGTCTAGGCCTATTAGAATGACTGCTGGCCTGATCTGAAAAATGGTTATTAGTTGTTTGTCTCAGAGATACTCACAGAAAACACCCTCTCTGGGTATCCCTTCGCTCTCATGTTGGTGTCATGAACTTGCTTTAGAATCATCCAGCCTTCGTCGTGTTTACCATTCTGGAAAAGAGAGTACAGGTTACAGATAGTATCAGATTCATGGTGCATAACCTTTCTAGGCTTCTACGGTATGTATGTTTGTTCTTACTGATTTAAACACTTAGAGAATATCTTATCTTTACCAAGACATTTTGTATTTTTTGTGGGTATTATGCAGTGTGGAAAACCAAAGGAACAGTGGCAATATTTGTACATTCATGATGTGAGAATGAAAGGCACTCTTGGATGGTTTCAGCAAGTAAGGTCAACGAAAGACACTACCCTCAAACATGCAAGCACATGGGAAATAGCATGCTAACCTCCAAGTAGAAGCGAGGGCTTTCTGGCATGGCACTGAGGGCAGCGATGGCTGCAACCGAAGGAAATGCGCACACTAAGACAAACACACGCCAGCTATGGAACTGGTACGCTGACCCCATCTGGAAACTCCATCCTGGGAAACACAAACAGACCCAAAAAGAAATTAGCTCACACCTTAAACTTTGTTACCATTTAATTTCAACTAATAACTTTGAATTTCTGGCATAAACTTGTTAATGCTCTACAAATTTGAGTCAAGTCAAATTAGAACATCAATAACAAGGTTGGGGTCAAATAATATAAATATATATATTTTGTGTGTGATAGGACATTGATCCCCAGAGTGAAATAATCTTTTTGCATTCTCCTTCCAGGGAGTTCAGAGCACACGGTTGGCTACAGAGCGGGATTCACTGTCTTGATCAAAGACAGTGGCCGTCAGAATTGATAACCTCAGGTATTAGGTTATTATACGTACCATAATGAGGAATAATGGCCCAGGCCATAGCAGATGCGTATATTCCACCAATCATCCAGAACATGCACAGCCAACTAAGGTGCTCCCCACGCTTCTCTTGGGCCAGAAATTCAGAATAGTAGGAAAATACAATTGGAATTGAGCCGCCAATCCTGCAAAGATCAGAAATCAACTGAGCCCTGGACTGGCAAACCAGACAGATCCTGCACTGGATACAGAATGTGTTGTCAAATACATTCTGTATCCAGTGCACCATATATTTTATATATATATATTATATATATTTTGTACCCTGTTTATATTGTCATTATTGTTCATTCTGTACATATCAGCATCTTCATACTCATATCTAGCCCTTACTGTTTATTTCATATTTATCTAGTACTGTACATATGCACACTCTGCACTTTACTGCTATTTGCACTTCTGGTTAGATGCCAAACTGCATTTCGTTGTCTCAGTACTTGTACTCTGTGTAATGACAATAAAGTTGAATCTAATCTAATCTAATCTAATTACAACTGCATTCTGTACTTAGCAGCAAGACGTATTAGCTATTTCAGACTAAATACCCAGAAATCCCCTGGTTGTCTATGTATAATGTCAGTACTGCACTTCTTCAGCCACGTGTTTACTTGGAGTAAATGGATAGATATGATGGATCTGCAAGAAACTGCACATTATATCTTCCATCATGACCACATTAAATTGTCTATGATAAACACCATTTACCACAGCTAGCAGGCAGATTATGCTACGTAAAACTAGCTTAGTTTACATCCAGAATCCCCAATCTTTAATTTACTGCACTTGTTTTTGCCAAAAGTTTCATCTTGGTCATTAAAGAATTAACACTTTGTTACTGTTACTGAGTCACCATGGTTAGAAACTCAGGCATAGAAGTTCATGGGGGAACTTGACTGATATAATCACAAATGAAAATGATTTCAGCATCTAAATTTGCCACTTCGCTAAACCAGAGCAGAATGTAACAGAGTGCTGTTGCTAATGTAATGTAATGTAATGACTCAGAAAAGGAGGGGTCAGGGTAATGCTGTATGCTGGGGAAGAGAATGACAACTGAATGGAAAGCAGCAAAAAATGTATAAAATGTGTTCTCAAAATGGTGCAGAAAATGGTGCAAAATGGTAAGTCTATCATCTTTGGACTACACTGTCAGCACTGGGATATGTATTGTTGTAACAGGTTAACATGTTTGGCTAAGTTACTTCTAGTTACCCGAAATATATTTAATATCATAGCCTTCCACCAATAATGGGTAGAAGCTTTGTGGTATGTGGTAAGCTCTTCATAGAAAAGTAGTACCATAGGCATTGGATACCCGCAAACAAAAAATATCACAAAAAAGAACTAGTTAATATGTCTAGAGACTGATCAGTGATGAAGGTCTTATTCGTTTGCTGTCATTAACTTACCCAACACCGGAGAGGAGACGGCAAAAGAGAAAAGTGCTATAGCCCTGGACAAAGGAGGAGAAGAAGGAGAAGACACTATTGATGGAGAGAGAGATGAGAAGAGACTGCCGACGGCCTATCCGGTCAGCTAGGCCACCCCAGAGGAATGCCCCAACCATCATCCCTAAATATACAATCAGACCTACAGAGACAATGAGAGAAATATTATTGAACTGTATTAGATTTAATTAAAAAATTGTTTAAACCAACTATCCACATTGGATGGTATTGCCCCAGTCAAAACTAGGTTTATATGGGCAGTTAGCTCATCCCAGTGGATAAATGACAACATCTGTGGACATAGAAAGCAATGTGGCACAACAGAGCAAAGGTAGGAAAAATATACTTAAAAATATAATATACTTCATATGGACCATTATAAGTAGATGAAGGACGTTTTTAACCTTTTTGCTGATGGGATCTCATCTAAGATCACTACTTTTGTTTCCATTGCCAGTATATCAGGACTTTTTAATCCACTTTTTTCTGATTGTGAGACTTTGAAAGCCGAGCTCACTCTGTTGTGAATAGCTCTCTCTCCACAGGTAATTGTCTATTTAAATGCAAGTGTTAATCTCCTATTTTTCAGCAACATAAAAATCCAACATGACACACCAAAACATAGCAATAATGACAAGTAAAAGAGTTTTCTGGGGTGACTTACCCAGCATGCTTTTGTTAGGTTCAGACAGACACATATCCTTCTCAGCGCTGGGGAGGACAAAACCGACCACAAAGATCTCCACCCCATCTGCCATGAGTGCCAGCCCCAGCACAAAGTAGAGGGTCCACTGGAACTTCCCATGACCACATTCCTGTAAAATGGTCTCATACTGCTGAGCCAACTCTTCCTGGTCCTTCCGTCTCTCAGCCTCCGAGACCCCTATATCTGTGAACTGCTGCCCACCAGCCTTGACTGAGCCTGGGCCTCCAGCCAGGCTGCCTTTGTCTGATTCGGCCCTGGGGATACCTTGATACTCTCCCTCATATATCTCATCATCCTCATCGTGACCCTCTGTGGAGTCACTGTGGCCACCCTCATCATCATTGGCGGCCTGGCTGTCCCCACGGTAGTAGCCTCCATCCTGGCTACCTTGCATGGGGTAGTCATCATCATCATCCTCTTCGAAACGGCTGTAGGAGCGTCTGCTGTACTCATCGTTCATGCGATCTACTCCACGGCCAACCTTCTTAGAGGCTTGCCGCTTGACTTCTTTGGCAATGTCTTTGGCACCTTTTATGAAGGCAGTCCGGTTTTGGTAGCCATCCTCCATTTTAAAGAGGTTCGGGAGATGCAAGAGTGGTCAAAGGTTTAGCAGAGAGGCCACCTGAATGTACCGTTGTTGGTATCAGGCTTCGGTTTGTTGAGGATATACCTCACAAATCTGAAGAGATGACTTTCGTTCACTTGCCCAATAAAGAGCTCCTCTTGTGTCTACGAGGAAAATGAAAATTGGAATTAGCCCATCATATGGTCCCTTTCACAATCATTCAAGTATGTGTAGATTCAAGTATGTCCATCAACAGGCCCTCTGTGATGAAGGGCGGCAGTAGGTGACCATTTCAAAAGCACAGAAATTGCACATTTCAGAGGATCTGGGTGATCCGTTCTGTCTTTTTCTTGAGAACCTGGGCAGAAATGATGACTACACCTGTCACAGTTTCCCATCTTCACAGCGTGTGTTCTCTGCACAGTCACAGATGGACTTGAGCAATGATTACAGGGCAACACCACAAGCCTTCAAGAGTGGGTGTGGTTTTCAGTGGTTATTTT
>OOFE01050314.1:13937-27116 GCA_900323365.1 Monocentris japonica
GAACAGATAGAAATCAATCATGATCAGTGGTGGAAAAAGACTGCTACGTTTTTTATACTGCGCAGTGCACAGATCCCATATTAAATGGAATACATGGGTGCATGATGCTTGTTTAGGAAGGAAATGCACTTACAATTTCTGGTGACTAGATTTTTTGCCTACCTATGTTGAATGCACTTATTGTAAGTTGCTTTGGATAAAAGCGTCTGCTAAATGCCTATAATGTAATGTAATGTAATGTACACTGAACAAAAGAAACATGCAATTAATGTCAAGCACAAAGTTTAGTGTGTTACATTTGCCATTTTTCATTAACATTTTGCCATTTTACAATTTAAGGACCTTAAGTAAGGTCCTTAAACACTTCAGTGGAGCTCCCAGGCGATGTGAATGTATGTGTGTGTGTGTGTGTGTGTGTGTGTGAGTGAGTGAGTGTGTGTGTGTGTGTGAATATGAGGCAGGGCAGTAATGACAAAGAGCACGTGTAAAACAAATATTGCCTGTACTTGCCTGTCACTAGAGGCGATAGTGGAGTTTTCCCTGACAGGTGATAACTATAATAACACTGTTACCCAGGGAAAGTCATACTTGACGGGGGTTAGAAATGGAGGCATATCATCCCTCAAAAGATTTTGACTGGGCTTGCATTTGCTGAAGGCAAAGACAGAGAAAAGAGCCTAAATCCTGTCATTCTCCTTTGTATTGATTTTTTTCCAAGCGCATCGGCTGCTATGAGGGTATCATTAAAGATGAAGTGAATTGAAGAGTGGCTGAGTACTTTGCAAAGCACATTTATGAAATAGTTATTTCAATGAAGTTATTTCACGTAGGCACACGAAACACTTCACTTACATTCTTATTTGCATTTCGGCTCGACACAGTTTGTACATGTGGTGGAGGGAGATTTCCCATTCCAGACCACCATGACATAATGTCGATAATAGACAATATCTTCTGAAATATTTGGAAATTGAAACAGCTTTTGGTCTTCACATGTTCAAAGGCACATGATCAAACAATAAGAACAAAAAAATTAAAATTCTTTTTACGGTTTCAAAATTGAAATGTGGCCATGATTATTGATTTAAAACAATTCCAATCAATTTTGTTTGAGGAAATAGATTCTCATTTGCAACATAATTCAACTCATCTGTGGCGGATTGCAGGTACCCACATGGTATAAATGAACCAATACTCCATTTTAAAGTGATAAAACTCTGTTCTGCTTCCCTGGTCGTCTGTGAAAATGGCGAATAGTTTTTCTGACATTCTGAGGATGTCAGAAAAACTATTATCACCAAACATGAGCGTTCACAAGGCTGTCAGGCATCTCTAGATACCGTAGCATTCCTGTTTGTACAGTTCGCAGTGTTATTAAGAAGTTTGCTGCTCATGGAATGGTAAAGAATCTCCCAGGACGAGATGGTAAGAGGAAAATGGATCTCAGATGTAGTCGAAGGTTTGTGCGAGCCATTGAAAAAACATCTCACATGACACCCAAAGATCTCAAGGCCGACCTCGAGAGGTCTGGTAATGGTTTCAGCCTGTACCATACGCCAGACACTAAACCAAGAAGGGCTTTACAGTCGGAGGCCAGACCCCACTAATGAAAGAGAAACACAAGAAGATTGATCTTTGCACCTGGACACCTGGAAACCTAAATCCTTCTGAGAAAATGTTCTGTGGACCAACGAAACCAAATTAGAGCTCTTTGACAATGCAGATCAGCGCTTTGTTTACAGACGACAAAATGAAGCTTTCAAAGAAAAGAACATCCTACCTACAGACAAATACGGTGGAGGTCCCACTTTTGCTGTGGGGCTTTGCAGCCTCGGGTACTGGACGTCTTGAACGTATTGAGGGCATTTTGTGATTTGCGATTTGCGATATGAGAAATGCGATACCCAGTATCACAATCTCAATCCCATTGAGAACCAATGTGGAGACCTGAAATGTGCAGTTGGTCAAAGAAATCCTTCAAACATTGAAGAGCTGGAGCGGGTTGCAGTTGAAGAGTGGAAGAAACTGCCGGCAGAAAGGTGCTGGAAGGTTATTGATGGTTACCTGAAACGTTTGTAAGCAGTCCTCATTGCCAAAGGCTGGGCGACTACATATTAGAAAAGGGAGACAATAATCACAGCCATAGCCACTTTTCAGTTTTAAAGCCATAATAGTATTTCGATATTTGTATTCTTGTTGTTTGCACATCTGCTAATAATTAAAACAGATGAATGTGTGAAGACCGGAAGATGTTTGAATTTACAATTATTTCAGAAGATACATGATCTGCACCAATAATCGTGGCCAGAACTTTAAAAACATTTATATGAAATTCAAGTATTTTTTACCTTTTTTGTCCTCCTCATGTTCCCTAATGTGGAAGGCTATTTTCTCCTCTCTTTTTAAAATCTAATGCAGATTCAGTGCATGAACTGTGACACTACAGTAACAGGGAGACAACAGTTAAGTGTCATAAAAAGAAAGGTAATTATCAAAAAGAAAGTTTTTCATGAATGGAAAAAATAATATTTATTTTCCCATTTATGCCCAGTTAGTTTTGAAATAATCCAATGAGGTTTTTAACAGGTTTCAACAGCCTACGGGTAATGAAACTGACTGAACATATTATTGACTGTATACATTTTTAATGCAAGTAAGAAAAAAATGAAAACAATTTAAACACCGCAACTGCAATTACATGCTTTTTCCACCATACAAGCATTAGTAAATGGACAATGTCGGAAACTCACAGAGAAAAGCTTGAAGAGAGGGTACTGGAAAACCTTCCACTTCTTATCCTTGTAAGCAATCATTGGAACATCAACTTTGCTGAGGTACTGAGAGAACAGGAGGATCAGACAGACTGTCCTGTGGGAAAACAGGAGACAGGACAGAATATGTCACACAAAGTCGTTTCCCCCACGGCCTTGTACTTGCTCACAGCATTTAGTGTAATTGTACTTAAGCAAGGTATGTTTCCATATATCATAGCTAGGAGGAGGTCAGAGCAAGTGAAAATATGTTATGTTACATGGGGGGTAATCCCACATCACGGCATCAAAGAAAGAGTATGGGTAAGAACGGATCATACACAATGGATGTCAAAAAGTTTCAAAGTTGCAGAGCACGAAATATCATCCAGCACTGGGGAAAGGAAGCATGCACAGTCACCTTTTCCTCCTTCCTTGCTTTGTTGCAGCTTCCAATTTTGAAATACTGTGTTTGTACTTTGATTAGTTTGAGAACTTGAAAAGGCAGAGGGAAAGGAAATGCAACAGGTGGAATAATGAGGCACATGCTAACAATGTGTAAGATTTTAAAGTATAGCCGTGCACACGTATAACTCTAACACGGAATATATTTTTTGAATCTGAGTGATGCAGATAAGCACTTCGGATGAAAATGTAAAATAATAGTAAATGCTAGCAAATTCCTGTGTCCCTAAAATATGTATGTATGGTAAGAGACATAAGAGCCAGGGGAGTTAAGAGTTAAGAAGATGTAAGATGGAGGATATGATGACGTGATTGAGGAGAGGGGAATGTGAAGTAATTGGCAGGTTGATCGTCCTCAGGGGTGCAGGTCAGCTATCTGTGCGCTCCTGCAGTGTTTCTAACATAAAACCCTCCAAATGCACGCTATGGATGCTATGATATACATGAAGAGTTTCAAACCGAGTGAGGTATCTATAAATTTGAAACAACATGACATTACATCATGGTGCTTTTTAACGGATAATAACAGTCTGTGTCATCTGTATTTTAAAAATAATGAATAATGGACTTTTTCTGTTTTAAAACTTCATGCTTTCCCTGTACCATGTCCCATGGTACAGTGGGGGGAGTCTTCAATCATTTTGTGCACCAGGATAGTGCAATTACAACCACAAGTCATCCATGCCTCTGCTCATGTAAGCTGCTGGATATCCTGTGTGGAGAAGGGCACTAGGCTAAGAAGGATGTGGCTGATTACCATCCAGACATGGCAGCAGAAGCTGGATGTGCTGACCCTTTTAGAACCCACAAGGTTCACTCAATGTAATGGCTTTAGTCAGACATTATCTGGAGATGGCGGCAGTAAATGAAGACAAATTTCACATGGTTGGGCAAGGCACAGGCAAAGGTAGATGAAATGACAACTAATGTGAAGCAGTAAATGCAGCAGCTTAGATTAGATAGATTCAGATAGTCGAGGTCACTGATTTAAAGAAAAAGAAAGATAGCACAGAAATGCTGTTGCATACCAGGGCGGACATCTGGCTCCACAGAAATCCTGCCATTTGGATTGTTGTAGCGGTGAGTCAAAGCAGAATAGACAGGATGGGTAGAGTTCAGTTCTGGGGTTGGATTTATAAGGGGAATTGGGCCTGATTTTCATATTGTGCTCCCTCGATTTTTTCAGCTCCCTCAGATGCATGCCGGCTCTATCATGAAGCCCCATGTGCAACGTGTTCTCATTCAATGTTCATATGATATCTTACCTACACCTGATTCACACTATATACCTACACACTGATTCATGCTATACCTACACCTGATTCATGCTATACCTACACCTGATTCATGCTATACCTACACAGATTCATGCTATACCTACACCTGATTCATGCTATACCTACACACTGATTCATGCTATACCTACACACTGATTCATGCTATACCTACACCTGATTCATACTATACCTACACACTGATTCATGCTATATCTACACCTGATTCATACTATACCTACATTGATTCATACTATACCTACACATTGATTCATGCTATACCTACACTGATTCATGCTATACCTACACCTGATTCATACTATACCTACACATGATTCATACTATACCTACACACTGATTCATGCTATATCTACACCTGATTCATGCTATACCTACACACTGATTCATGCTATACCTACACCACTTGATTCATACTATACCTACACATTGATTCATGCTATACCTACACACTGATTCATGCTATACCTACACACTGATTCATACTATACCTACACACTGATTGATGGGTGAATTTATAGACTGAGACATGATAATTACATGTAATATGATTAGTGTGCTGAGTCTGATTGTATATTAATTCAGTCATATTAACGGTGCATCATTTACATTCATCATAAATATCCTTTGAGCATTTGTGAATGGTTTAACTGTGTACACTGTCCGTATGTTAACTCTTATAAAGGACCCTCAGGGTCCACATGTTCTCTGGGATACTGAAGGATGAAGCAGGTGGTATTAGGACTGGAATAGCCAGCAGGGCTGTCGGAGTTCTCGACATATATGGAGAAGATAGCCTGCCAGGAATGAAGTCATGTGTTTGGAATGTATACCTTCACCCTATATAAGATCCTGCAGTTGCCTTGTTAGACAAAGACTCAGGCTTTGCCTTGTTGGTGATGTTCTCTGTCCACACGTGTGTATTAAACTGCTTGAACTAAGATCAACTTGGGGCCTACTTTCATTTCACCTAGTTTGACTACAAAAGAAGAGAATCCCACCTTTCACTGATTCATGCTATACCTACACACTGACACACTGATTCATACTATACCTACTCACTGATTCATACTATACCTACTCACTGATTCATGCTATACCTACACTGATTCATACTATACCTACACTGATTCATGCTATACCTACACACCGATTCATACTATACCTACACTGATTCATGCTATACCTATACACCGATTCATACTATAACTATACTGATTCAAGCTATACCTACACACTGATTCATGCTATATCTACATTGATTCATACTATTAATTCGTACTATACCTAAACATTGATTTGTTCTATACCTATGCATGTATAGGTGTAGTACAGCCCCTACAGCCCCATAACCTATCACAAAACAACTGTGCTAAAACTGTTGGGCTAAAACAAGGTTTTTAGAAAAGACTTTCATTACATTTTATTGGTTTGTGAAAGTATTCTGGGTATTCTTACTTTTATTCTTGTTTTACTTTCATTTTTTTTATATTATTTTACTATTTTAATAATAAACATCTTAGGTATAAATAAAGTATATTATTATTATGGTTTTGGTGAGGTTTTGATCATGGTTAAATAAGAAAAACGTTTGCTGAAAATGAAAACTTTGCTCCCAATACATCACACAGTGAACTGAAAAACCTCCCACTCACAGCGCTGCTATCCCCCAGTGGGCTCCAGACTTCTTCCCAGCCTCAATGAACAGCGAGAGGCCGATGAGGTTGATGGTGGGAGCGATAGCCAGTGGCCCAATGAACCTGAGCACCAGGCCCACGAGCCCAGAGAAGCCAAAGACGATCTGGAGCACGGAAGAAACCAGGATGGCTCCCTGGATCTGTGGAGAGACACGCGATACACACATCGCTCATTCTACCATTTCATTTGGGCTTTAGCATGTCTTCGTCAATTGATGTCATCTGACTGGTGGTACTCGACAGATCCCTGGAGTTAATGCATGCAACTGTACGATGTATGACCTATATGACCTGTATGATCGCTGCTCAGTCTGGATAAAGAATACAGTTCCATTTGGGTGCTGTTTATATCTGCAGGTATAGATGGATTAATAAAAAGGGTGAAGGTTGATTAACAGGAATCCCTTTGCTGATACACTACCCTTCATCTAATTCAAGACTTAGCTTTTAAATTTGCGCCATCGACCAGGGTTCTCTGAAGCTGGCAAGCTCTGAACCTCTATATTGACTGACTATATTGATTTACTTTAAGACATCTCATCCCATGTGAGAGAGGTAACCCATGCTCCACAATCCAACCCAGTCCACCAGTTTCTCTTAAGCTATGTGATTCTGTGCAAAATGTATGACTAAGTCCCTCTTTGAAGTTCCTCCTTGAGAAGTTTCTCTTCTCTAACTGACACATATGTTGCCACAGGGGAAGAGGGGTTGTGAAAGCTCCTGCTGACAAGCAGTAGATATATGTCTAAAAGATACTTGACACGTTTGGTGCAACGATGTATTGACTAATTAAGATGAATTCCAAATGCTGAGTTTGATTCATCCTGTTGACTCAAATGAAACCCAGTGAACCCACTGGCAAGACAAAATATGATTTATTGTTACACATTCTGAACGACACAATACTGACATACTGACGCAGGCTCAGCAGGATGTGTATGTGCATGTGACTGATTCTACCATTATACAAACAGTAAGCTGTGACAAATGATGCAAAATGATCTTCTTCATCCACCTTAAATCATGCCTAGGCTCTGTGGGCATTTTTAAATGACTGCTTAAAACATATTTGTTCAAACAAGCTTCTAATTAGCACTCTTGACACTTTTAACACCTGACTGTAGACTCTCTTGATGCAAAGCACTTTTCTTCTCTATTTTTATAATTTGCACTTGACTTTTATCTTCCTATCTCTCCTTTTAATTATTTGTATTTAATGTAAAGATGTAATGATTCTGTATGAAAGGTGCTTTGCAAATAAAGTTTATTATTATTATTATTATTACACTTCATGACAACACAAAATGATGCATTCAAGACTGGTGGTCCTGAATATCTCAGTGGGTAGATAGCTAGACCAAATGGCTTTAGTGCTGATGTTATGTACCTCACGCATTCGAGACATCCAGACCTCATCAGAGTTTTCAATTTGCAGGGGCCGGGTGTCATTCTGGAGCAGGATGGACGCCGGCGCCATCACAGGCACTCCTGAGGCTGGGCACTGCCACTTGGGCAGAGCAAGGATGGCCAGAGTTGGGGTGATGAAGCTGAAGGTCCCTCCCTGAAGGATTGGCAACCTGCGGATCAGTAGGTTGAGAGGGTCAAAGGTCAGAGGTCACTCGACCACATCGCAGTCGGTCTCTGCTGACTAGAATGAAGAGAATACTGAATCTGTTGGCGACTTGCACTCAAGCAAGTTCAAAGGCATGGTGGAGGTTTTTAAAATGCCTCTTTGCGTTTATCACACACTGGGGGTCCTCCGTCCAATCAGAAAGCCCCTTTATCAGTGCTTTTGTCGTTGAGATATTTGATGTAGAAGTTGTTAGCATTAATTAACAATGCTATAGATAGAAAATGTGACTTTGCACTTGTGAAGGTAACAAATGCTAATAATGGTTGCTTCCAATATCTCAAAACCCACAATACTGGTGCAGGACTGCCTTATCCCAGCAAGCATTTCACTAAATGTTCACAAATTTGACAGTACGGCAATATGAATGTTCAAACAGCTTCGGAAAGTGTTTTGAACTATATAGAAATATATTTTGGTCCCGACTTCACATAACAAAGTAGTTAGCAGCACTATATTGACAGGGGTGTTCAATGTTGGTGCAGACCGCTGTGTCAACATCTGTTCAACGTCAACGTGTTTGCTGGCATCCCACCCTTGTCCCTTCAATCCCTTTGAAGGTGCTTCTCAGCCCATTCATCTCATCATAGAGGGGGTGGATGGGTTCTCCAAGAGGTCTAAAATCAGATCCATCTTGGATCACACACACACCCGGACATACTCAGAACTGCCCTTTGCACAAGCGGACTACCTGAAATGGCACTGCCACACACACACACACACACACACACACACACACACCTAATTAGCTTATTTCTTGTCAGTGGTACACACTAATTTGTATATTTTTTGTACTTTGTACATTGCAAGAAGGCAGGTCGGGTGGTCTGTCGAAATTCACATAATCCACAAATGAGGTAAATACCGGCTAATCCTCCACAGTGGTGGAGTTGGGATGTTAAAGTTGGGGAAAGTAATGCTCTTCCTCCTTCTTTAAAGCATTTCTAACTGGGGCACTGTGGGCCTGCTATACATCATGATAGTATCTTAAACCTGACTGATGCCACAACGGTTTTACACACACACACACACACACGCACACGCACACACGCACACACACACACACTTTTCCAGAATCCTTTTTTTACCTTACCCTGTTTGGATTCCTCGTCTGCTTGCGTCGCCCAGGTTTGTGTGTGTGTGTGTCCCTGAGTGAGTGTGTATGTGTGTGTATGTATGCAGACTTCCGTGTGTGTGTGTGTGCACCACTATATGTGTGTTCTTAGGTACTCTATCAGGGTCTGCCATTACCTGGTACCAACAGTCGTCTGCAGCAGGGTGCATAATCCCGACACGAAGAATATGGTGGAGATGAGCTGGCTTTTGGCAGTATTATTGTCCTTTATGCAGAGGGGCTCAGCCAGAATCAGGGGAATTGCAATGATGCCACCGAATGCAAGGATGTAGTGCTGTGGACACACATGCAAGAGTTAAACAGAGAGACACTGTTTGAATAGAATGGAAAAAACATTCCCAACACCAGTTTGATCCTGTCCTATTCAGCAATGTTTTGATCATCTAGTATTTCTATTTCATTGACTCACCATTCCACTCTCTGCCAATCTCCTTTTTTAAAAATGCTGCGGGCAGCATTTTGTGTTTTTCAAAATTAAGACACATTCCCCATGAACCCAGTTGCAAATCCCACTGTCCCCATCCTTGACATCGCTCTGTTTGAAGAAGGATTAGAGCCAATAACAGCCAACAGGCATTCAGAGGAGGTCACTCATGCCCTCCATTGTTTCATTTTCCATACCTGCTTATTCCTATTCAGGGTCATAAGGAGCTGGAGGCTATCCCAGGATGCACTGGGCAGAAGGCAGGGAAATATCCTGGACTGGTTGACAGTCCATCACAGGATGAACAGACAAACACACTCACATCTATGGACAACTTAAGCCCTATCCTAGAATTACCTGGGGACCTCATGTGATTTAGAAATTCCCCCCCCACGCCTGTGTTTCGTGCAGCACATTCGCACGGGATAAGCGAGTCTGCATTTTACTTGAATTTACTGACATCATCCACCCGGATATGATAGAAAATGTCAAGGCTCTGCGTAGCATCTGCTTCCTGTACACTATTTACCTATTACCTATACACTATCTTTCGAGATTTCGCTCTTCTGATGGATTTGAGTTTGCGAATGGGTCTCCATGCTGTGTAGCGAGACAAGCCTCCTGAATTTGCACCCAAAAGGCCGTCAAAACCTTAATTTATAATTTCCACCGCAGCCTCCATAATTCTCGACCAGGAAGAGGGAGAAAAAAGGCACGGAGAAAACAAAAAACCTTGCTAAAAAAAAAAATACGACCCCAAATCACCGAGATGCCGATTCGCATGGGACTAATATTATCACACGACCTCTGTGTTTGGCGAAATATGGTGGGTGATTTGTGGTGGAATTTTTACTTTACAAATTATTATTTTTATATTTTTATATTACAAATTACATGGCAGATTCCCACGGAAGTAAGATCACAGACGACCTCCGCCATTATTACAAATTACTAGAGGTCCCCATACTAGTCCCGTGCGAATAGTGCTTTAGAGTCTCCAATCCACATGACTTGCATGTGCTTGGACTGTGGGAGGAAACCGACGAGAACATGGGGAGAACATGCAAACTCCACACAGAAAGGACGAGATGCAAACCCCCGAGGCAACAGCGGTATCCACTGAGCCACCATGAATTTTCAACTTTGCAGTTAGAATTGTGTTGTATTTGCAAAAAAATGCAGATTTCCTGTGAAATCCAACGCGGTCGTTAAAATGCACCTTTAAATGGATCAATGCAAAAAAAAAATGCAATACCTGTTTCCTTTCAGATTTTCCATTTTGCATTTTACTTCTTAGATGTTTTGTTGTTTCATATTAACAGGAATGAGCAGACAGTCCTCCAGAGTTAGGGGCCAAACATGGTGAAAAATATATGTACTCAAGGTACTGTAATGCGATAGATATGTCCACCAAACGGTATAGCAATACCATGTCATATTATAAGTAGAATACGGATAAGTGCATGTTGAAGATGACATGGCAAGGACAAGCCCCTGGGTGTCACAGCAACGGTACAGTTGCGAGAAAACGTTAGTGAACCCTTTTGAATTACCTGCATTCCTGCATTTTTTATGACCATGTTTTAGCCATTTATACAGGAATGCAGGTAATTCAAAAGGGTTCACAAACTTTTTCTCACCATTGTATAGATGGTCTGTGGATTAAGTCCTGTTGGTTGTCCAGTTAGGGTGCAGGGTCTAATACGATCTAATATTTCTGTGCATGGATTTATGCTGCTATAAATCAGAGAAAGAGCCCCTAAACCAAGGTCAATAATAAATGACTGAAGAAGTCAAGTCTTCGCCAGTGAATGCCTATGTATTTGTTATGACACTGAGGTGACCGGGATGACCGGGAAGCAACTTGTCTTGAAATTGAAGAACCTGGTGTTCTTAATTCCACACATGGGGTATCTACCTGGGGTGACCCTAACCCTAACCCTAACTTCTGGAGCCACCCATGCTCAAAATGCATCTATTCATAGTACTGTGAGGCTCTTTGGATAAAGGCATCTACTAAATGTCATATTTTATGTTGTGTTATTAGGGGTAGACTGATATATCGGGCCAAAATTATGGCAGTTCCTCCTTTTGTCTTCTTTAGGGATGGCAATCTGTAAACTCTCCAGTGAAACCTGCCTCACGCTGCTTTAAGGAGCTGCTAACCCCCTTAAAATAATTTCATTTATATGTGTTTCAATACAGAGTCTTAATGTCCCGTGCACTAAATGCCGTTACAAAGCTTTTTTCCACCATGCCGAGAATAACAATCTGGAAGAAACACTGAATTTTCAGGTAACCAATAAACATTGATATATTTTTGCATTACTGGTGGCTCCCTTCCCAACTTTGATTCTTTTTCAAAGAGTGCTTGTTGCCTCTTGTTTCCACTCTATTGCTGTGTTAAACATGTCCAGTGTGTCCCGCAGCGGACTACCAGGTGCCGTGGGCATCCAAGAGTGTCTGTGGGAGATTCTTGAAAGATTTTCCTCAAAGTATACACACGTAAGAATAAAAACCTGGAGAACACAAGACACATTGCTAACTGGCTCCCAGGTCATCTTAGTTCAAGTCTAGTCACTGCCTGTGCTGAGGTCCTGCAGCTAAGGGTGGGTAAGCACCATGTAGAGACTATTTCCTTCCACCTAACAGACTCTCCCAACCTACCCTTAGTTTTAGGTCTCCCCTGGCTGGTGCCTCATAATCCCCAGCTTGACTGGTTCACACTACCAGTCCACCTGTCTCCAGTTATCTGAAACACCGCCTGCCGCCCATCTGTCATCATAGACGGGTTTTCAAATGCTTCCCAAAATTCCATCTGCTGAAGAAACCACTCAACTAACCATAGAGCATGTCTTTCATCTCCACAGTCTGCCCAGAGACATTGTTTCCCACAGGGGGCCACAGTTTGTGTTTAGGTTCTGGAGGGCCTCTCCTCTGGCTTTCATCTCCAGTCCAATGGAGCCAGACGGAGAGGAACCAACCAGGGGCTGGAGACGACCCTGCACTGCCTCACCTTGGACCAGCCTGCCTCCTGGGCCTGTATGTAGCCCAGGAATCTTGAGCATGAGAATAGAAGCTGTCCATGTTTTCAAGCCATGGTCCAGCAGTCTTATTCTAGCATTGTAAGTCACCTGTATGGGACTAGTTGGTAGTTTAGCAGCCCTGTTGGCTTGCTTTGTTATTTTTGTTCACAAGACAATTAACATCCAGCCCTCGGTTTCATCCAGTCCTGCCTGTCATTGTTTTTCCTGCACTTGAGTCCTCAAATACTCAATACCCAATGAAACAGAAAATAGCATAATTTCAATTAACAAAAAAGGAAATGTTGGTACACTGAAGATGCTAAAAAGGTGCTATTTTATTTTGGAACTCTATATGTACACCATATCATTACATTGGTACGTTACACCAGGAATAACTAATACCAATAATCAATCTATTTCATCCTAATGCATATTGCCTGCAGTACTAATGGAGGATAGATGCATGGATAAATACATGAAGGAGGACTTCTCCAATGACTACCGGTGCCCGGCACAAAACAAAACGTGGGTTTCATTTACCTGGAAGCCGAGCAGGATGCAGAGGTACCAGGGCGGCCTGTCATTTAGGGAGTAAACCAAGTCGAGACCTTTGTCCACATCCTCCTCCAGGGCCTCTCTCTGGGGATCCCCGATGTCAGCTCTCTGTGGTTGTTCATCACTGTCTGTGCCCTTGGAAAACAGCAAAACTCATCAATCCAAGCAACAATATTTTCGAGTTCCATCCAAACACCTACTCCCT
>OOFE01050315.1:0-14878 GCA_900323365.1 Monocentris japonica
CTGAATACTGTTTTCGCTTTGTCATTATGGGGTATTGAGTGTAGATTGGTGAGGGAAAAAATGAATTTAAACGATTTTAGCATAAGGCTGCAACATAACAAAATGTGAAAAAAGTGAAGGGGTCTGAATACTTTCTGAATGCACTGTAACTGTTGCAAAGAACCAAAAACCAAGTGCTACAGGATCCTCTATGAAAGGTTGTCACACATGTTACCCACACGTTACCCACTACACGGCCAACTGGCCAGGGCTTTACTCAGGGTTTGATTCCCTTCCAAAGCAATTTTTCTGTCATTATGTGGTTTTAGAAGACGTTGATGATGACTTTGTTGTTCACGCAAAATGACTGGAATTTGTCTTTGAACATACTCCTCCAACATACACACACGTAGTCTTCAGAAAGACTTTTTTTTTTTTTTTTAAATGTAACAGACAATGGACATGAATCAACATTAGTCCAATGTAAATGTGCCAGATTTAGCCAAAGTAGGCTAACAGTCCCAGGCCAAATGTTACCTGTAAACAGATGTAGCATAGCATGCTCCTGGATGGGGCGCAATGTCTTGCTCATGGGCACCTTGGCAGTCATGGTGGGCACCATAGAAAAAATACCAGCTACCTAAATCTCACAGACGATGCTGGATATCAAACCTGCAATACTCCAGTTATTATTGGTCTACCTCTCCAGGCCCTTGGCCAACCTACTGCCGACTGCCTACAACAGATTTTTTGTTTGTGATATTTGTTTTACATAAATAGAAAATGCTTTATCTCCTGTACAGTAACATTTTGAGTCGGCCCTGGGAAGCCCCTATAGGGCCATGTTGTGCAAGTCTAACTGGCTGTCAAAACCTCCATATTGCTGCTCCTGACTTCTGTCAGATGGCATTACTGCTGGCTGTGCCGATCGAACTGCAGAGTAGAGATAAATCCACTCATCAATACTATGTCTGACTGATGACCCACCAGCCTTTACAGTAAACCAAAGACAACTCCACAAGGGGCGGGTTCATTTTATTGTCAATTCAACCAAAACAGATTGTTGTCAAAAAGATTTTTTTTGGCGTGAGAGGGTTTTCATAATCAAACCTCTTAACAAATAAAGAATGAATGCTGCCATTAGAAATAAATTGCAGTTTCCCTTTGCATTTTAAAGAGACTGAATTGACACCAGCCCCAGGCTGTACAGTAAATGAACTCTGTGCCATCCAAATTCAAGCAAAGGCCTCAGACTTAATCACAATTGTTTATGACACAAAAGCACAAAACTATGAGACCTGTGCTCTGTCCTACAGCCAAATTCTCCCCAAACCAGGACACCCAGCTTGCACACCTGTTCCACACCCGACATAACGAGGTAGCCACTACACTGAGCACCAATACCAGAAAGGGTAACATGGAGAAGAATTATAGGCCAACAGCAACAACAAAAAGAAAAGTAACAGCTTAACAGAAACTGAAAAACTCAATTATTAAATTGAACTAAATTTAAGAGCCCCCAGCCCCCCTCCGCCTTACTATATTTTCTGGCACACTAACCCTAGGGGCCAGCTAATGCATGTAGCTGTAATATATGAGTGTGTGCATGTACTGTATGTGCATACACACACACACACACACACACACACACACACACACACACACCTCCTCACCTATATCGGCCCCACTTAGGGCTCTGCCCAGAGGCCAAGGTCTGATGTCTGTTGCCTTGTTGTTGATGGTAAGACTCTGAACACATCCCATGAAGCCACGATTGGTCCCTGTCGCTCTGATCAGCCAATAGGCACTGGGGGATCCGCCCACATACAGCGGAGAGCGGAAGGTGATCTTGGTGTACTGGCCCTGTGAGAGCAAGAGTGACGACAGTAAAATGTGTATCATCCTTGACTAAACACATTCTTCAGTATTTAGAATTTGAAGAAAATAAAGTTCCTGAATTGACTAAATTCAAAATGGACTTAAGACAATATTGTTAGTAATGGGAAAACACATCCTGTGTGGTTAAAATAAACAATAGCACATTTGCAACAGTAGAGGAGAAACTCTCTTAGATTATTCAGGATGGTTCCATACAGTGAAATATCTAAAATATCTTGTGTATCATAGAAATCACAACAGTCAATTGGTTGCTTAGCTACAGTAAAAAGCTTTTACCGTATATCTTTAGAGGTCTAGGTACATAAATGCGTATATAAGGTGACACAAACAGTGTACACCCATCAGCCATAACATTAAAACATTTGGCGGTGGACAGGGGTCACCGGTCTGCAGCTACGCAACCCCATACGCAGCAAGCTGCGATGCACTGTGTGTTCTGACACCTTTCTATCATAGCCAGCATTAACTTTTTCAGCAATTTGTGCTACAGTAGCTCTTCTGTGGGATCGGACCAGACGGGCTAGCCTTCGCTCCCCACGCGCATCAATGAACCTTGGGCGCCCACGACCCTGTTGCCGGTTCACCGGTTGTCCTTCCTTGGACCACTTTTGGTAGGTACTAACCACTGCATACCGGGAACACCCCACAAGACCTGTCGTTTTGGAGATGTTCTGACCCAGTAGTCTAGCCGTCACAATTTGGCCCTTGTCAAAGTCGCTCAGATCCTTATGCTTGCCCATTTTTTCTGCTTCCAACACATCAACTTCAAGAACTGACTGTTCACTTGCTTCCCAATATATCCCACCCCTTGACAGGTGCCATTGTAACGAGATAATCGATGTTATTCACTTCACCTGTCAGTGGTTTTAATGTTGTGGCTGATCGGTGTATGTATTTTCACTAGATGCATTCATTTGGTATCTACTGCTCTTACCTGTGAGCGTCCAGATATGGGGGTGTCATTGTCCATGCGGAGCCAGCCACTCATGCCGTCTCTGAAGATGGTTACTGTGTGCCACTGGCCAAGGACAATACGACTGTCACTAACTATCTGAGCTGCCCCTGTACCACAGTTAAACCTGAAGGAGAACAGAACAAACACACTGGTTTGATTACTATTCAAACTGTCAAGAAAGATGGTTCTAACATGTTCACGTTACACTGCTGCTAATATGTGCACATGTAGTCCTAAATGTGCAAAGATATGTATTGTGTTTGTAAAAAAGGTACGAGGGAGGGTATATTCTCTTAAAGCAATTACAATTTGTTATAAATTCACACAAACACACATGAGCAAAAAATCCCTTTGACCCTTGGCAGGTATTCATAAGGTGCCTGGCAGCTGAAGTGCTGAAATGAGGCCAATATATCTAACGATGCTTAGAGTGGGTTTTCAAAATTAGATCTTGTAATGATCATCGGTTTAAGTTTATATCCCCTTTGAGCTTATTTCTATCATCTGTTTTCATTTGCTCCCCCTTTGTTGCTTTTAAAGAATTGTTTAGCAGCGCTCCCAAAAATATTTCTTGAGATATTATGGAAAATTGTTCCTGACAGTCTCTATTTCACTCCAAATGAAAGAAAGAACCAGTGTGACTTACTGTATTACTGGATTTAAAAATACATCCCAAATGGATTTGGGATGTATTATTAATTGAAATAAAGAAAACAAAAAGTACAATCAAAATTATTGCAATTGCTCTTGACTTTGTGTCACAGCTAACATCAGTTTTAAATATATTTATTGCATTTGGGTTATAACCTTAATAATCTACAGACCTATAACCGATAAACACTGGATTGGGGCTTTAACATTGGATGAGAGAAAGTGTCAGTTACAGCTGTACTCACCTGTAGTGTAGCTTGCCCCGCACTAGGGCCAAGGAGGTGAAGTCTCCACGACCATGTTCATTCTCCCCACAGTACAGCAGTAAGCCATCCTCTGACTCCGCCTGTATCAGGCAGAAATTGTCTTAGAGGGATTTATGCCCTTTTATGAAAAACATTATGGTGGAAAAACAAACACGGTGCTATACCTTGAACTCCACAGTGATCTGAAAGGTCTGGTAAGAGTTCTTCAGGGGTTCAAAGGTCATGTGTGAGTAGCCATAGAACCTGGGAAAGCTCACCGACAGTGCTGAAGAAAACAGAGCATAAAGTAATGACAAATTATTTGAAAATAAGTAAAGATGTTTTATTCTTTTATTCCATTAAAAATGTTATTCAACAACACAACTTGTAAACAAGTCACAGACCTGGTGGGTGTAGCTGAAAGAGGAAGGGCTACATGCACACATGCAGCCACAACTGGGAGCTGTTCTATACAGCCACAGTACTGTCTGCCACTAAGCAGTTTTACAGCAGCATGTACCCATGTAAAGGGCACAAAACACTTTGACAGTAGTTATTTGGGGAGGCAAGAGTCCTCGCAGAGATTTTCTCAACAGGTTCAGAGATTTGAACAGACAGGAGAGATGGTAAGACAGGCCAGGAATACAATCACAAAACGAAACAAAAACAATGGGAGAAAAGAAACCCAATAGACATGCATGGAGGAATGGTGCTTCCAAAAACGTTAAAATCTTTATAAGAAGTGGGACATGACATTGCTGCTAAATAGACAGAATAGGTAGGACATCTGGTTCCATACCCTCTTTAGATTTAGATCTCTATTTCTCAATAAAATAGTGTAAAAATCCTCTGATTACTGAGAGGTAAGCCCTTCTCTCTGGAGTCAGACAGAGTTACTGATTTGTAGGACACATCACATATATGCGTGTGATGCTCACACACTCTCTGTCTCTCTCTCTCACACACACACACACACAGAGTAAAATCTTCAAAAGTCAATTACGGTTTTTACTCAACAGGATGCTAAGAAAAGCATGAAACTGAGAAAGTGTGTGTGTGTGAGCTCTGTGGGGGAGGGTTCTGTATGTGATAAATGTATATTCTCTCATTGTGTTTATGGCAGGTTTGCACTACTTTATAGTGCAGAGCAGGTGCCTCCTCAATGTCTCAGGTTACACCAGCTGCATGACCTTACACTGTCTGTGATTGTGTTTATCTGTGTGTGTGTGTGTGTGTGTGTGTGTGTGTGTGTGTGTGTGTGTGTGTGTGTATGCGTGTGTTCCTCCATACAACTATGCTTCTCTCACCCTCAGAGCAAGTGTCCCCTCTTCGCCCCAGGTTACAGTGGCAGCGTGAGCCTCCACTGTCATAGTCACTGAGACAGAAACTGTCTGGGGGGCACACCGTGTCATCGCAGGTCAGGTCGTACACACGAGGCACCTCGCCCTTCCAGGGGGACATAGTGGGGATGGGAGTAGTGGGGGGCAAAGTGGTGCTAGTGGTGAAAGGGGGCAGAGGAAAATATGATTGTGGGCACAAACGTATGAATACAGTTGGTATTATCCTCAGTGTCCTGCAGAGACCTTGGTATTGCGAAAAAGTCAACTTTTCAGGAATTGAGAAAAAATAGTTGATTTGACACCACTGACACCCATGTATCTTTGATATCTTACAATGCATTATTAATGGTTTGGCTGATTATGTAGGCAATTAAAATCCATTTTCTGTATCTTCTGCATCATCTGGTTGTTGGTTGTTGCTGTGCACTGGTTGCATACAGTGCACAGCAATGGACAAGCCAGTGTCCCTTCTGAGAGTGTGGCCAGGTAGAAGAGCACAAAAAGCACAAATTCCACCAATGCAAACAGCAACTCAAATTAATGTGGCATTTCAAATTGCCCCTTTCCTCGGAGGTACCCTTTGTTCATCTATATTTTTGGAAAATAATCAAACTCTAAAAAGCAAAATGTTCACTCAAATGTAATGGAACAGCAGTGAGGCCAACAAAAAATGATAGTTAATGACAGCACCTGAAAGATAGCTCAAATTGATGTGACATTTCACTACTTCACTAGCTCCTCCTTTATCAAATGACTAAGTTAGAGAGTGTGGAGAAAGCAAATGGTAGGTAGCTTTTAGGGAGAAGTGTAAAAATGGGAAAGTGGCATAGCAATATAGCTCCAATAGGTTTCTGCCTTTTCATTTTTTGCCTTTTCTCTCCATAGAAATGTGCCTGTACATGATCAACTTTGGCTTAAAAGAAAAAGCCTTTACATGCACTTGGACACAGTTGATGATATACTGCACCAGCATCTGTTTAATTGTAACTGAACCAAGCAAAAACTGTGTTTCCTTCAGCAAAACATACATCACTAAACTGGAAAAAACATTTCCAGGGTGTGTCTTACCTGGTAGTGGTGGGTATGGCAGTTGTTGTGGTATCAAGGACGGTGCTCTGCTCTGAGGTGGTTGAGAAGACCAGATCTAGGAAGTCTGGGAAGATGGAGGAGGAGGTGGAGGAAGTTGGGGTTACAGTGACGTTGGGAGGAACGATGGTGTTCATGCGGTAAACAACGTTCCGACCAGATGGCGGACCGGATCGGGAGCGGAGCTGGGATTTCCTGTTGTCTTCTTTGATGCCTGGGAATGGCTTCAACTAGGAAGAGGAAGAAGAAGAGAGGAAAGCGAAAGCGAAAAAATACAGATAAGGAAACTGAAGACATAGAAAAATATGTAATAAATGATGCATTTAAGTTAGAAACAAACAAGTGTAACTCACATTTGTGATCAAATTAATTTTTTTCCACTAAGTCTCCCATGCGTTCATGAGTCAGTAGCAATTATGAAATCTATCTATTTATCTATTTGTTTGTTTAAATTGATTGTTTGACTTCAAATATTTGCACCATTCTTGCCCAGCTCTGGTGTGTGATAACGCACCTCTTCAATAAAGATATCATAGTCAGAGTCGTCAATGTCGAAACCGTCTTCATCTTTGATCCTGGAATCTGTGATGTAACTCTGCCCATAATCTCCGCTGCCAACATCTGATGTGCCTGTTCAAATTATCAGAAAGGATAACTATGATGATACTTACATGCTGGTGAAGGAAAAAGCATTTATTTTGTTGATGAAAGTTAAAAAGATACATATAATATTTGCCATGGGCCACTATGATGATTTCAACAAGTAAAATGACAATGTATATGGGTTTATCAGTTACATTTCAGTTGTAAGCACTTAACAAAGTGGTTAGAGTGAAATGGTTAAATGGTCAAATACATGTGCACAGTAGGTTGGATGGTGAAAGATACGTCCAGCAGTTCAGTATATTCGATGCTGGTCAGAAAACAGGAAACTGTCAGAGCTGTTGACACATGGCGGGAATTTATGGCACAGTTGAAAGTAGTACTTGATTTCAACATACATTACATTACATTACAGATGCTTTTATCCAAAGCGACTTACTATATATACAGTATATACATACCACTATATACCTTTTTTCCCCACCCCTTTTCTACTTTATCTATCAGACACCTCCTCCCTGTTCCTGTTCCTCCTCAACAACCCAGCCGAACTTCACTGAATTCCTACCTTCCTCCTCTCCCTCCTCATTTTTGTAAGAAAACAAGAGAGCGAGAATATTTGACACTACATACTTTTACATGCGTTATTCTTGCAAAAAAGAAAATGAAACAAAAACAAATATATTATATTATTATGTATTATATTAGAGAGACTGCTCATGTTTTGTTTGTGTACAAGTGCAGAGGATAGAATCCAGAAGGCATTAAAGGGATAATTCACCCAAATTATCCCTTAAAAAGGCTATCAGAGAACTGCCAATGAACAACAATGAAAAGCAATTGCATCCCAGTCTCATTTTTAATGTTTGTTGCACTGTTGCTTTTGCTGCTTTTCCTACATCCCAAGTGTAATTGTTTGGAAAATCCTGTAGAATTAACACAGGAAAGACGGCAAAGAAAGATGGCCGACTGTTGTGCAATGTACTGTGATCTCTGAGTGTCTTCCTGTTAGGAATGATCATGGATATGTGATGATGTTTCACTGATGAAGCTTCAATGATAGAATATTGATTGTTAACCGAGCAGATGATGATTGGACACAGACACTGAACGGTAATAGTACTGGCCCAGTGGATCTACCTGTTAGCCTGTAACCAGGCTGCTGCACCATGTAGCGGAAAGCCTCTCCTAGATACAGACCAGCACCATAGGCTGCTCACAACGTACAAAAACATAGCCAGACAGTGGGTAAGTACAGTGAACACAGCATCAAACAATCTTCTTGGTCAACCAGGCACAGCAGCACAAAAATTCAGTATTTCACCAGCCAACTTAATAAGTTAGCAACCAAAGTAGTGTTTAGAATAGAAACAGCTAGTTGAACACAAGTTGGCTAATTCTGCTGAAGATGAATGGTGGAGAGGCTTTCAACAATAATCCCCTATGTTTTGAGGTAACACTCTTCCATTTTCCCTTCTATGAACCTGGTCTGAGTATAGTTTTATATATTTGGTATGAATTTTATTTGTTGGGAAATACACTGTAGTATATAAATTTTACATTCACATTTTAAATATTTACCTGATGATCTCACCCAGAGTGACGTAAAATGAGTGAGCAGGTAGGAGTTCAATGTAGGAACATTGTGCAAGATATTATAGAAATAATGTTATAATATAGATGTAATATAATACCATATAATAGCACCAGTGGTAAATCCACAGTAATTGTTAGAGAGGATGTTGAAGTTTAAGCAGCAATGGGAACACATTCACTATATCAAATAAGTGAGAATAAGAAGTTTAATTGTACCATAAACTATGGACACTGAAGTTTATGGACTGTTAAAAATGACAGTCTTTCCCACTATTGACCAGAAGCAATTCGTAAAAGACAATCACAGAGCAGAGGTACTACATCGTTTCAAATACGAAGAAGGTAAAAATGAACTCAGATGCAGAGAATCTGTGGTACTGAATATTGAAAACTCCACATATTGGGCATTTACACATAACACAGTACAAACAGAAAAGTCGCCTCTCTTCCCTCCTATCCAAACTCCCTACATGACAACATCCCCTCCCTCTTGTTGCCTTGCCCTTGTACTCCCCCATCCATCATATTTTTACCAAGTTTCAGAAGTTAGTCTAGTTGTTTGGCGAGTCGGAGAACTAATATTTAATATATAGAGTCAGGGCATGATATTACACAGTATATATATATATATACTGTATATATGTGTGTATAATGTCTAATTAATCAGACATTCTTGGATAATCAATATTCTTAGCTTGACTTTAAAGTGTTCATTAGCACAGCCTAATAACATTAAATCCTGAACACTGGGGATGCCCAAAAAAATACCTCCGAAAGCTAATCTGCTGTTGTGTAACAGTCTGCCTCACACCATACTACCCCCCTTACAACCACTACACACACACACACACACACACACACAGTTCACTGAGGCAGGAATGCGTGGTGTGTGTGTGTTTGTGTGTGTGCGTGTGTGTGCGTGTGTGTGTGCATTGGGGGTGTTGATGGGCAGAGAAGTGGTCTGCCATCCCGTCCTTAATCCTGTCTGATGAGACTCGGACATAACCCGCTTTTATCCCCCGCTGAGAAACCATGCTTCCCTCTGTGTTTCTGCCTCTTTCTCTCTCTCTGTGTCTGTCTCTCTCTCATTTTATTATCTCACTCTATTTAGTTTCATTTAACTCTGATCTATTATACTGAAGCAGCTTCTCTCTCACTCTGTCTCTCTTTCTCTTTCTCTCGCTCTCTGACCAAGCGAGCATAGCTTAAGATGCTTAATTCAATCAGCCCAGTTTAACAGTCAACGTAGCGTGTGAAGCAGCAGCCTGTGCATCCGCCCACCCACATGGCCTTCTGGAAAGAGTCAAGTGGTCAACAGGTCTTCAGGTCAGAGAAAAACTCAGGGTGATGTGTGTCTGCATGTTTGTGACTTGAAAGGGAGTGTGTACGTGGACAGGTAAGCGTGTATGAGTGTGTGGGGGCTGGGAGGTTGAGAAGAGGTTAATCTTGATGGCCATGTATAGTCTACTACCACCTCAGCCCACACACACACACACACATACATACACAGGTCCTGTCCATCCTGTCAGCTCTTTTGTCACGGTAGGCCTATATAAGTGTTCAAACTAACACATTAAGCCCACTAAGCTTTGTTGGCATTCGCGTTTACGTCGTGCACGTAAACTGCTTGAATGTCATGGCCTTCAGTCCATTAAGACAATACTGGTGCTGTGTCTGTGTGTACGTGTGTTTACTGTGTGTGTATGTGTGTATGTGTGTGTGTGTGTGTGTTTCTGTGTGCTCACATTTTAATATCAATCAGAGCGAAATGCCCCCTCCCCCACATTACCACCAGCAGCCAACTATATCAAAAATAATAAAGTAAATGCTCCGTATCTCCATCTGTGTATTTAAGGCCCCAGTCAGAAAATTCACTGACACACAAACACAGGCGCTGGCCTACATTCATGCTGAGAGAGGCAAACACCATGGCAGGCTGACTCAGACTGCACAATTTCTTATGTGAAACCTTGTAATTACATTTATTGCTTCCTTTTCATATTTTTGGTGATGAATGGTTGCTACTCAGTTTTTCCTGGTCATCCTACTGTTTGGGGATGTGAAGTTTTCATTTGGTGTCAATGATATGTTGATTGAGGATTCAAACAGAATTTTCAAAGTTAGTTAAAAATGTTACATGTAGGATTTTTGCATGAATATATTGTGAAATTAGCTGTGATGATATATGCTGGCAAAAGAAAAAAAGCCCTGTTGCTGTTGCTACTGCCAAGAATTCCTGTAATGAACTGCTTCATGCTTTCACTGTTTCCAATTTGGGAATTTTCAGGCTTAATTGCCCATGAAATTGATGAAGAGCATGCCAGTACATTGGCAAATAAATTAAAGAAGCTGGCATGGGAAAACTAAAGTATGTCGATAGGTAGTTTACAGATGTTACAGTACAGAAGCTAGTGCTAATGGCTGTTACTACACCATCCTACACAGTTGCAATTTTATCTCAGCAGTGTATTTCAAAAGCGTGACCATTGTCTCCACAGGGTTGCTGAGCATGGCACGTTTTATTTTGAGGAGGAATTTGGTGACATGAGCAAACCCGGGTTAGTCCTATTTGGGCCTGTTTTGAAACTGAGCTAATTACTAAGACCTAGCTGGCTCTGTTTGGGAATAATGGTCTTACCAAGGGTGCGCACAGGGTTGTTGATTTGGCTTGGCGGGCTAACTCCATGCACGTTGACGGCCCTCACAACAAACTGGTATTCAGTGTCCGGTATTAACCCCTTCAATACCATGGAGTTAGCCTCAATGGGTTCACGGATATACGTCCACTCCGTGTCCATTTCTGGTCTGAGAAAGAGAGAACATTAGTTATAAATTAACCGTACCATCAGCATTAAAAAAGATTAAAAAAGAAAAAATAAATTATTAAATCTTCATAAACCTTCAAAGCATTGATAAATACAATTATCAGATATTATTATTAACAACCATATATTTTTGACATTTTACAATGCATTATCAATCATTTTTTTTTACTTTTACTGGGATAAAATGTCCAAACATTACTACTCACATAAAATCAATAACTGTGTTTTGAGGATTATGTTGTGCTTTTTGTGAGGGATGTTCCAGGATTTAGTTGTACAGATTATCTCTCATTTGACCTCTTCATCCTGCTGTTTCATGTACAGATAACATCATGTGCATACAACTAATTACAAAGTGTGTAATGACTCGTATGCTGCAGTTCTGAATAAAACATTTCCAGTCAAACAAAAATTGTTCAATTGTTTTCATGTGCTGTCACTGTTTTGAGGCTGTTTGAAGATGCTAATGGAATAAGTGCATTGTGTGCAATTCATACTGTATCTTTAAATCAACACCATCATGAACTCTTGAACTTCTCTTTCTTGTTCTCCCTATCATGCCCAACTTCCATCCCAAGCTGCCATCTATGTCCTGATTTTGGCGAATTGGACAGGCGCCTGGAGCCACAACTATTTGTTGAATAGAGTCATCTTCACCGCCATTCAATGTCTCTCTTCAGCAAGATTTCTTTTGATGTGTGGGAGGAAAGATCTGACTCTGAGATGGCTTTTGTTTGAGGAAAATGCCCCCGCATGCAAACACAGACACTACTCATGCATTCCCTCTCACAGTAACTGACAGTTTCTCTCTCTCTCTCTCTTTCTCTCTCACTCTTTCTCTTAGTCTCAGGGGTGTGACCTGGACAGTCAAGGGTGATGGCACTCGGTCTTATGCTTTTTGATCGCTTTTCCTTCATGTTTTCTATATTTTTAGGAACTTTCTCTCTTTCTGTCTGGCAAATCATCAGACACCCCACTCCAGGCTTTATTATTTCTGACCTCAACTTCCGTGACATTACAGCCTAAGGACTAGTCTAGACATAGGAGGTCCTCTGTGTATGTTTGTGTGTATGTGTGTGTGTGTGTGAGTGCCTGACTACTACTGTAATATCTGGACCCAGATAGCGATGCTGAGAATGAAATTCATTCTTTCTCATGTCCCAAGTGACCCCAATGTCAAAACAAAGCGGGTTACATTGAACAGACCAGCTAGAGGCTCACGCAATGCAGTGTAAAAGAGATCTGTGTGCTACATATAAAACTGAATCGTAAATAAAGAGAGCTCATGAAAAATGAGTTAAGTGACAATGAGTGAATACAGAGGTTTTGGGTCGTGAGACTGAATATGCCCCCACACACACACAGTCAACACAGACTGGAGAGGGATTTAATGTATAAATGTCAATCTTTTATTGTGATGCTTTGGCACTGTTGAATTGGTTGAATTGAAAAGTAAACATGTCAAAAACTTGCATTCTGCTCAAAATAATTAATCAGTCAGTCTTTCAACAGCTCGTCACACAGCATTTCTAGGAAAACTCACCGAACACACACACATATACTCATACGACTGAATGTGCAGTCCTGAGGCAGCGGTACAGTGTGACATGTGCAGTCCTGAGGCAGCGGTACAGTGTGGCTGTGAGGCTGCTGCTCAACAATCAGGTATATTGTGTAACAGTATTTGCAAAGTGGGTTTGTGAAAATATATTCATTGATGGTTAATGGCCTTTTGTAATGTAACACTCACACTGTTTTCACTGCCATGTTGCTGCCCCCTTCCCCCTTCTTCCAATTAAGAAAATAATCTTCTGCTTTACTGTGTAATCTGTGGTAGTTTTTGTAAACTGACTTGTGCATGGGATGCTGATCTCTGTTGAGAGCGCAGAATGTTATACATCCATTAAAAGGGAACAAATAAACATTAATTTACTTTTTTCACAGTCCATCCCTTATGACCTACCTGATGTAAGCCACCAGGAAGTGAAGGACCGGTGCGCTTCCCTCGCTCTCTCCTTGTTTCCATGACAACGCTAGCTCTGTGTCAGAAACAGCCGCGACGACAGGCTGGGTGGGGGGTGACGGGGGCATGCACATTTCTATTGGAAGACAAATTGAAAAACATTGAAACATTATATTAACAATGATGCTACAATAGAAATAATAACATTTATATTTATAATAACATTTAACATTTAACATTTAACTGATCACACAAAGGTACCATAATGGCCCTTTTATCATGTGTGTGCATGTGAGAATGTATAAAAGCTTATGCCTGCACAGGTGAACACGTGTGACTTACACTGAGCGCACATGCATGTGTGTCTTCTTGTGTATGTGTGCTGATAAGGAAAATGTGTGTGTGTATGTTCCTGTGTGCATGCAACATACACACACTACCATATTCTTACCATGTGATGCAGTGCTGACATCTCTGGGCATACTGGGTCTACCTTCCCCTGCCCAACCATACGCCCCAACGCTGACTCTGTACTGGGTGTTCACCTTTAGGTTACCAATCTCCACGTCCTAGAAGATGGTGGGGTGTAGCGGGTAGAGGGAGAGAGAGAGAGAGTACATCAGGAAGGATGAAGGGAGGGAGAGAAGGAAGGAGAAAGACAAAAAGAGAAGATAGATGAGAGGGAGAGAAAGAGAGAAAGGAGAAAGGAGGGAAGTGGAGGAAGGGGAGGGAGAGGAGTAAGTTATGATTCTTTCACACAGAGATTAGTGGGAAGCATGTTAAATCTGTCCAGAAGTAAAGACACGCTAAAATGTCAACTGTGATAGAGAGCAGTAGCAGGTTCTAATCCAGTAAAAAGGCCGAATGATACTCACAAAGCTTGCTTGTCCATCAAACTGCCCCTTTGACAAAATAAGAACAGAGATCTTCAGTAATCTTTGAGTGGAGAGGGGACACAATGTTATTTGAATGGCATTTACCATTTAACATAACATAATATGTGTAAGTACAACATACTGTAAGTAATCTGTCTTTCACCCTATGTCTACTCTAGCCTTAAATAGTTTTTCAGATTATTGATTTTATTGAAGTTTTGGCAATATCTGACCATGGTTGGTTTAATGTATCAGTAGAAATTTAATGTTAAATGTTGCTTTTTACATGCAGATGTTATCCCCATAGTGTCTAAAGCGAAATCCAAAAGCAGATTGGTGAGGATAATAATTATAATGGGACAGTGGCATTTTTTGCTTCAAATTCAGCACTTATTGCTGTTAAAACTCTCAGTGTACTCACAGTGGTCAGCAAGTCTAAGCTAAGAGGCACCTCCAATGAGGAGGCTGTACTTTGACGGTTGTTTCTCATCTCTGTGTAGAAAACCTGAACACACACACAGACACAGATGGTCAGAAAATACAGCAGAGGAATGACCTAATAATATTTAAGATAACAATTTATTCAAACAGCATCACTTCCTTATTGCACACATGTTATATGTTTTGTCTTTTTTTATAATTTATTATGTGAATTTGTTTTTTTAGATTTTATATTTTTGACTTGTTTTTCTTCTGTTAAATGTTGCACCATCAGATCAAGGCAAATTGACCTTGTATGTGTAAACTTACTTGGCAATAAACCCCCATTCTGATTCTGATTCTGATTCTGATTCAATCAGGACCAAGTCCAGTTGTGATGCGTTAAATGGAGTTGGTCTGAAACTGCCTGGAAAAAAGGGA
>OOFE01050317.1:0-10112 GCA_900323365.1 Monocentris japonica
TGGAGCAAAGTACAGAGATATCCTTAATGAAAACCTGGTCCAGAGTGCTCAGGACCTCAGACTGGGCCGAAGGTTCACCTTCGAGCAGGACAATGACCCTAAGCACACAGCCAAGACAACGCAGGAGTGGCTTAGGGACAACTCTGTGAATGTCCTTGAGTGGCCCAGCCAGAGCCCTGACTTGAACCCAATTGAACATCTCTGGAGAGACCTGAAAATGGCTGTCCACCGACGGTCCCCATCCAACCTGACAGAGCTTGAGAGGATCTGCAGAGAAGACTGGCAGAAAATCCCCAAATCCAGGTGTGCAAAGCTTGTCGCGTCATACCCAAGAAGACTCGAGGCTGTAATCGCTGCCAAAGGTGCTTCAACTAAGTACTGAGTAAAGGGTCTGAATACTTATGTCAATGTGATATTTCAGTTTTTCCTTTTTAATAAATTTGCAAAAATTTCTAAAATTCTGTTTTCACTTTGTCATTATGGGGTATTGAGTGGAGATTGATGAGGGGGAAAAAAAGAATTTAAACGATTTTAGCAAAAGGCTGCAACATAACAAAATGTGGAAAAAAAGTGAAGGGGTCTGAATACTTTCTGAATGCACTGTATACATGGGAGGTAGGTGCTCGGGCCCAGGGGTATTGATCACTGTCAGCAGTGTCGATCGAACCAGCAGACATTTGATTTCTGCTTAACTAACCAGACGACTTGTGTCTCTGTTAGTGTGACTGTCTGATGCTCTTTCTCTGTCTCTCACTATGTCTCTCTCTCTCTCTCTCTGTCTCTTTTACATGTGCACAATAATGTGACTATTGCCAATACTGCAAAAGACAATTGCCCAATTAAGCCATGTACATGATTCCATAATTTGACAGCTCCCCATAATAATCCCATTTACTTGAGTGAAGTACTTATTGCAAGGGAATTGTGGGAATTGGAGATTTTGTTGCTAAAAAAAAATGTAATTAAGGAGGTTGAAGTGATGGGATGTGTCTGGGCTAGAGCCACTCACAGCCACTCACAGTGGCTCTAACTGTGAGCCACTGTGGAGTTTTGCCTTTTAGCTCTGTACTATGCAGATTTCAATGCTTTCCAGTGGCAAACTTGTTCAGTAGTTCTGACAAATCCACCCTCAAGCTTTCCTGACACTAACAATGTCACCATTATGGTGCTAACACCCATCTGAAAACACTCCCTTTGACCTCCACATAACATGATGAGCTGGGCCCACGCGCAACTTGGCCACAGTTAAAGAAATGTAACTACGGTGTCTCAAGGTCCTAACTGGTGTCTATTAAGTCAAATAGAAATTGTGTATTCCACAAATGTTACTGCAATTCTGCTTTCTTTGACTAAGAGACTTTTCTTTGACTAGAATCAGAGACTGGTGTCTACATGGGTTCTGCCTTACTCACATGATTGCCATAATTTCATTATAATTGCATTTTTGACATGACAAAACTAATAATTTGATCTTAACTTGCAGAAGGCAATACTCAGACTCTTGAACTTGTCATATAAATGTCTTTATCTGCTTCTCTAAATCAGAGTGAGCATAGTGTAAACAACACACCTGGATTTCTGTTCAATCTCTCAATTTATTGGGGAAACTAAACACAACTCAGTCAGATTTATTTTTAAAAACTGTACGTCATGAAGGTCGCCAGATGCAGGAATCTGGATGTTGTAATTACAAACTAACATAGTTAACAAAATGGCAGCGCAACGGACTGACAACTGACTGCAGTGTAACAAATGTTAAACCAAGTGAAAGAATTGACGGCCATAAACTAGGGTTTCATGAAATACTGGATTTCAGCCCGTCAGCGTCATCCACCTCCAATTTAATGGAACACAGCTACATAAGGAGAGTCGATAAAAACTGCAATATTTTATTTTCTTCACACATTTTATTATTAATAATTGTTAAAAAAATTATTTTGTAAATTATCATTTAAAGACATTTAAAGACAAGAGTTTTAGTGTCCACTGATGGTCTAAATACTATTTCAGAGTGTTTTGCACCCTGACAACAATAAAATTCTGGGGAAATACTGAATACTACTGAATACCGTAGTGTAAACTTCAAAATGTTCAGTAAGGTCTCGACCAGGTTCAGTGCAGACCATTTATTAACTGAGTCCATGTAAACTGGGTTATTAGGGAAAACACTTTGTTTTGCATTTAAACAATTTCATTGAAATATTAGCTGATTATTGATCAGAGTATTGGTGTGCATGTAAACGTGTTATCTTTCTCTTCCCTTCTCCTCCTCTCGCCTCCACAGGAAGCTCAACAACTCCTAACTACCTAGACAACTCCACATCCAACGTGGGACCCTGGTGCTCCTGCGCAGCCAGTGGCAACCACAGGGAACAATGCAACGACTTCCTCGTTTTTTTCCACGACAACCGCTGCCTGAGTGAGTAACAGCACCAGATAAAGACCGGTGTCAGCACAAAACCAGTACTAGCACTGACAAACTCCACAACACACGACTATTACAGGAACAAAGAACCTCTGTGTGAGCTTGGACATTTTTGTTCTCAAAATTGAGTTCAATCTTTGAATGTTACTTCATGCTTGTGTGATGTTAAAAAGGTTCTGTTTTAAAAAAGAACCCTTTGGGGTTTAATATTTTAAAAGATAGAAAGCACAGAACAGTTTTTCCAGATGGTTTTCCAAATCTTTGATGCTCAATATCTCTCATTTACCTTGTAAATATAAACTCATGACTTATTAAAGTAATAATCTGTGACATTTTCATACCAATCAATGGCCATTTTACTACTCTCTATCACCATGTAACACCATAGTGATTCAATCGATATCCAGTTCATGAAAGCTTTTACATTTGCTAGATTTTTTGTTGCCTGATGTCTGGTAGGTGTTTACAGGGTGCACAGGAAGTGATGCGTTTTACATTTTTGGTTTATTTTGAATAAGCAGAAGAAGAACTGGGTAGTTAGCATGAGCAGCGATAGCCACCATGGCTGAACAGACAAAGAAAAGAGCGCCACCTACAGGAACTCAAACTCCATCAACAGAAAACCCAAGGAGAAAGACGTCACAGTGCTGGACACACTGTTTGATTGACATGTGATCTCTGGGAAGAGGAACACCACAGTGAGGCTGAGAGACAAAGATGGAGACTAAATCAAAAAAAGCAAGAATCTCACGGATTACCACTTTAGGTTTGTTATGTTTCAGCACAAATTACATTCATGATCATAGAAAAATGTTGAAGGAAATGAAGGAAATGACCTCATTAGCCACAGATCCATGACACCACCATGACTTCAAACTGCAGCTGGTGTCACACAGCCACTGAGCACAGACCCTGTACTTGTTGACTGTCACTGATATTAATTTATTTCTTTGCACAAAAAAGAAAATCATGATCACAGAAAAACGAGTCCTTTAGTGATGGCACTAGTGACAGACCAACAACATCAGTGACATTACTTAAAAACTACAGCTGGTGTCACACTGGGATGGATTACAGAAGGTTTTTGTTCATGTTGAGTAACTTATGAGCACCAAAAAAGTCAATTATATCACAAAACGTCTCCCGTTGTGACAGCACAAGTGAAGCCAGTGACTTGTAAACTAAAGCTGATGTCACATAGGGACACAGAACCTCTGTATTGGTTTGTTTTAGGTTATTATTGATACAAAAAGCCATTATGAGGTCATGTGAAAACATCCACCTGAGTGAGTGATGGCACCGATGACAGAGGAATAACACCAGTGACAAAACAATACAAACTATAGCTGGTGTCATGCAGTCATTGAAGACAAAACCTCTGCTCTGTAGTTTATGTCAGGTTATTTATTTGCACAACATGAGACGGCGGCGCTGCTACAAAAAGTCTGTGTGAGTAACAGCAGCAGTGACAGACCAATGACACCAGTGGCAATACAACCTGCAGATGTTCTCACACAGAACCTTGTTTCTGTTAGGCTATTTGAAGAAAAGCCAAACTGTTCTCAACTTGCTACCTGGCCTTACAACCAAGGGGCAGGAACAAGATAAAAGGCAGAAAGGAAGAACAAATTCAGTTATGCTCGGAGGCCGATGGATGTTTTAAAAAATGTCTGTACGGAAAAATGTGTTTTGGCAGAAAGCCTTCATCAGGCTTACATGACAAAGACACAATGGATCTTACCTTTCCACAAGACCACTTCAGTCAAAATGGCAACCTTTGGGGACTTGGACCAATCAGAAAATAGGTCTCATGTCAAAGGTCAATGTTTAGGACTGTGGTTCCCGAGCTTTTCTATCCCACCAGGTAGTTAAAGGAAGAATCCCCCCTCAGATCCTCTTAGTTAGATATCGTCAGTCTGTGGTGTCCAGTATATTCCAGAAGTTATTTTGTGATGAAGTGTTTCCCAGCATGACTTTCAACAACCCCCAGAGAGTGTGCCGCGATATGTCGTGTTCAGCTGGTTTTTAGTGTGGGTGGAGAGAGTAATCATGATAGCGATGGCAAGAGAGCAAGAGTTTCCAGTCGAGACACAGCAAGAGTCGCACTCCTCACTCTTACCGACTCCCTGAATGATTGTTGAATGTCTAGAGAGAAGCCCTTGTTCTTTGATTCTGAGGGGCTGACGCCAGAACAGCAGTTTTGTAACAGTGTTTAAGTGTTTAATGGTGGATTTTCTTGTCATGTAACCCTGATGAAAGCTTTCTCCCGAAATGCATTGGTTTATTCGTACCAATAAGACATCCATTGGCGTCCAAGAGAAACTGAATTTGTTCTTCCTTAGTGTAGACATAGAGAAGTGCCCAGATGGTGTGGTGACGTCCCACAGCCATGCGGGTCCCTGCTGGCTTGGGGTTGAATCTGTTTCCCTCTCAGCCTGTCTAGTGTCTCAATTAAGACCAAAAGATAAAAAAGGGGATTCCCACTCAAAGTAATAATCCAACACTTTCCTACAAATAAATGTCCACTTTGCTACCATCTATCACTGATTGATGTAACACAATAGTAATTCCTATACCCAGTTCATGAAAGCTTTTACATTTGCTGCTCTAAACACCCAGTGTCTCGTAGGGCTTTCCTGGGAGAAATCCTCTGGCACACAGGAAGTGATGCGTTTTACGTTTCCGGTTTGTTTGGAATGAACAGAAGAAGAACTGGGTAGTTAGCATGAGCAGCGATAGCCACCATGGCTGAACAGACAAAGAAAAGAGCGCCACCTACAGGAACTCAAACTCCATCAACAGAAAATCCAAGGAGTAAGACGTCACAGTACTGGACACACTGTTTGATTGACAGGTGATCTCTGGGAAGAGCAGAGAGGAACACCACAGTGAGGAACACCACAGTGAGGAACACCACAGTGAGGGACACCACAGTGAGGCTGAGCGACAATGATGGAGGCTAATTTTGTTTTTAAAACGAGGAACTGAAGGATCACAGCTTCATCAAGAGAAAAAACAAAGAGGATGTGATGTGCTTGAGGCAAAAAGAGGATCCCCATCCTTGTGAAAAAAAGACTCAAATTTAGATATTACTCATCTTAATGATTCATGAATCAACAGTTATTTTCCACTCCACTGACAACAAAACATGTTTTTACTACTCCCTAATCAGCATGCTTCATCACTTCCATGAACGGTGCAACCAAAAAGTGATCACCACTTGAAGTGTTGTAATCGGTTTTAATGAGTTGGTCACTGGGTCAAATTTGCAGCTGCAAACTCCCGAACAGCCGGGGGACGATCGTCGCTAAACACTGGGCGGTCTGGTTCTGTGATTCACAGAGCTGGATATTTTTGTCATATGAGATTAATGCCTTCCAACCTCATCCGCTGGTGGGCGGGTGATGCTTTCACATTACAAAAGGGCATGGATACGCCACTTTCACCACATCTAGTTTGGGACAATCCACATGTATGTAACTTTATAAAACAATGTACATTCATGACAGCACATGCTGACCCAGGCCATGTCCTTACATATGTTGGAAAGTAGCACGCATGTGTGTTGCCTCCAAGTAGACGTTTAAAATCACCCATATCATTTGTGCAGGAGTTGAAATTTGATTGGGATTGGATCTCAACAATGGATGACAAAACCAACGCATTCAGATCACTGGGCGAAAAAATACGTAGTGAGTGAACATGTTAAAGCTAAATAAGAACTTCATGTAGAAATACACCCGTCTTATCAGCCTACATGACAACGTGGGGCTAATTGAGACGCCATAGATTCACCCCATTTGCCCAAATGAAATTCTGGTGTCGGGTGTGGTCACTTCTCCACCAACATGAAGTGACGAAACAAAACACAAGAACGAACTCCAAACTGTCTCCTCAACAGCAGCGAGTCCAGAGAAAGCTGGACTCACCAGCGTTTGATCTTTTCCTCTCTTGTCCCTTTGGTTTCCTGTGGTCCGAAGCATCACAGACCGGCCTGGTTGGTAAACATGCTTTTACACAAAATGTGCTAATTTGCTAGCAGCTTTAAGAGAATCATTCCCAAATGCAGTGAATCCATTTTGGAAGAACGGTTCATTCCTGGCTTATCATTTACAAAAACTCAGATGATTCCTCCTGCACAATGTTAATATTCTCTAAGTTACCAACTCAAGAAAGCAAAATAACCTGAGCGAGCTCCACTGGTGAATCTAACTGTCATGCAATCAGGAGCAGCAATCATTTTGCCAGAGAGGTCATGTCATGTTCAATGGTAAATGGATATCTAATTTGTGAAACTCCTCATGTGCAACCTGCATCTAGGAGCTGGGGAGGCAGCTACTCTGTGCTGTTTACTGTAAGACCCAGAAAAACAAACGTCAGACCGACTGGCCTCATTTCGCTGCATATGAGCAAAAGTGCTCCTCTCTTACTCCCTGAGCAAACAGCTCCTCCCAGCTGAACGGCATGTATGTGATAATAAGGATGAACAAGTTTCTAATGGGGAAGGCGATTCACGGACCAGCGGTGCGCATCACGCTATCATCTCAATTGGAGTTCAGTCTCGTTTGCCAGGCAGGCCACAATTCTATTTTAGGGAGAAAGTGTACATAATGATTTGGCAAGGAGAGTCTGGATACGAGCCAATAATTGGGAAAATGAATCCGCCCAGGGAGAGCTTGAGAACGCTTTTCTTTCCCACTACTTATGTAATCACAGAGTACAGAGAATACAGTTTTATTAATTCTGAATAGAGCCAAAGCCTCTCCTCTCCGTTGGTGATGGTGCTGCTTTACAAGTGAACAGCAGCATCGTCAATTAAATAAAGCCTCCGCTTCTCCTCTGGTGCTTGTGTGGTTTCACAAGAGAATCCAGAATTATTTTGCGTGGCGGGCCCCTGGTGCTGTTGTGCCACAGCCCGCTTGCTGAGACAGGACTTCAGATGGCCTTTGATGACTTTGTAATTGAGCGTAATTTGGTTTCCTGCCGCTGAACTAATGAGGTGGACAGAGAGAACAGAGCCGGGGAAGAATGCAGTCGTTTGCAGACAGGGGAGGAGGAAAAACTCTCAGGTTTTAACAACAGCTGTCACCCTGCCTTACCTCCTCATCACAGCGATAATAACCACATCACTATGCCGAGCGGCTGCTCTGAACTTCTCCGTTTTCTGAAAGCTGAGTGTGTCAGGGAAAAACGAGAGGACAGATGGAGGTGAAGCTCATCTATTTCTGCAATTATTATCATTTTTTGATAATAAAGTTGAAGTTGACTTGATAGTATAACAGAAAAAGTGAGGGCAGCCAGTGATACTTGAGGCATGGGGGCGGGGGTGCGGGTGTCCCGAGGAGCTGCTCTGCAGCTGACCGAGGAGGTGCTCTGCAGCGTGGCTTCAGGGGACCTGGGAAGTCTGTGAAAAACCCCTCAGGGAGAAACTTAAAAGTCAGAGATGCGAGATGGCGGTGCTTAAACAGCCGCGTCCAAACATTTACAAAGAAACTGTCACAACAGCTTACCGCTGAAGATATCAATTGGCACTTCATCTCTGTGTGACGGCGGGTGGCAAGCCGTGGTGGCGAGCAGCTGGAGCAGCACCCCTCGTCTGTCTCATCAGTCAGCCTGCCAGGGGACTGCTGCACGCTGCCGGGCGCTAACTGCACAGTCCCCCACCTGTCCTACCACCACTAATGACCCACGGCACCATTAGCGCAGTGGTCCACAGCCTTATTGCAGTGTGCCGATATACACACACCTTCAGCAGCGCTCAATCTGTCTTCCTCACTATTGACTTGTTTTCCCACACAGCGCTGTTGTGTTGCAATGTGCAGCTTCCTTAATTAGCTGCAGAGCTGGCAACGGAGCTGTGTGGGACAGGTTTCAGACGGTCACCCATCCACCGAGCCTGTCTGTCTGCCTGTCTGTCTGCCTGTCTGTCTACTGGCTGTTGCAGTTCTATCGGAGGCAGTCAAGGCTCTACATTGATTGCTGCGGAATTTTGTTTGCGAAGGCAAACTTTACCTCACCCGTAGAGGGTGGATCAATTTGTTATGATCCTGTGAGAAATCAATGTTTGTGTGTCACACCCAGATACTCGAGTGAAGCATTGAAATCCCATTACTAATAACTAGTGACTCGCTTCTGAATTCCGGCAGTTTTCGCCGGTAACAGATGGAATAATGGTGTGATTTCTGCGTCTAAGCACCCACATCCATCATACAGTATAAGCTGGGGATATTAATTGATGAATCTCTCATTCATATCTTCATTTGAGCATATTTTAATTGAAGTGACTTTCATGCAAAAGTAATTGCTGCCGAGTAACCCATTAGCCCAATGAAAATGAATGCTGATAGAATATGAATTCATCCTATGATCATAAGTCATTCTGGTTGTCGTAAATGCAGGAGCTTGTGATGTAATGGGTTTCCTTTGGAGTGGATAAAACCATGCAAGTTCACCAGACTGTAAATTATACATACTAGAGAATGCAGATAATATTCTTTGCAGTCATACTGCACATTTTACAGCTGTAGAAGGTTGTAGAGCATTTTCATCATTTCTATCATACCATTACAGACTACTGATTAAATATAAAGGCTGACTGGTATGTGGAAAGTTGCAGATGTTATAATATTTTAATTCAATTTGTGTCCAATAAATCAAAGAAAATGCCATGCAGGATGACTTTAGAGTTTCTGATGTTGAAGTTACAAATGGTTTTCTATGAGTTATAGGTCTGTGACACCTTAATATGATCCTATATTTCATTCTTTATAAAATAACAAAGCTCGCCGTCCAGGCCACTTGTGTATCTCACCTCCCTGCATGAGAGTCAGCAGCCCTGAGTTATCTCAGTTATACACTCTTTCACACTGCTGACAGCAAAGATCTGTTTATTTCATTGAATTGCCTCCAAACTTTAACATCTGTTGCTTTTGCACCTGTGCAAGCAGAAAATCGAGTGTTCACACAGCTAACAACAACATCTTTTCTTGAGTGTGCAAATGGTGCAATCCATTGTACTCGGAACTCGGGAAAAAACAACCTCTGACACGGAAAAGTCGGAATTTCCATTCGGAAACTCGGGCAAGATTCAACTGGTCTGAGTTCGCTGTTATAAACAGTATGACAGCGCACACGGAGTTAAAAACAGTAAACACAATTCCCTTTGCTTCAATTTTCACTTCATATGTCATTTTTGTTATGAAAACATGTTGAAACAACTTTGTAGTTTACATTTGTAACGTAATTCGGTTGTTTTGTGCTCAACGTTACGAGATAGAAGTCTTTACTAGCGTGTGGTACTAGCCTGCTAACGTTAACGTCACTAGTTCACTGATACGATAGAAGTCTTTACTAGCGTGTGGTACTAGCCTACTAACGTTAACGTTACTAGTTCACTGATACGATAGAAGTCTTTACTAGCGTGTGGTACTAGCCTGCTAACGTTAACGTTACTAGTTCACTGATATGATAGAAGTCTTTACTAGCGTGTGGTACTAGCCTGCTAACGTTAACGTTACTAGTTCACTGATACGATAGAAGTCTTTACTAGCGTGTGGTACTAGCCTGCTAACGTTAACGTTACTAGTTCACTGATATGATAGAAGTCTTTACTAGCGTGTGGTACTAGCCTACTAACGTTAACGTCACTAGTTCACTGATACGATAGAAGTCTTTACTAGCGTGTGGT